>JAACJK010000023.1:0-55706 GCA_013368325.1 Ephemerocybe angulata
TCGCACATTTTCCGAAGGTGGACGGGACCACGCACCTGAACAGCCCGTATCCTCTGGAACGATCTCTACCTGATGATGACTAGGGTCTTTCTCAATCGTTCTCTATGTTGCGCGCTCAAATCCGAGCATGGTATACCTACTGGGACGCAGCACTGCGAATGGGATCACTGGAAAATGACATACCCACGGGAGTCACGGCACTGGACGACACGATTTACTGGAATTCAATCTTGAATGGTACACGGTTGAGTCTTGACCAGAGTTTGGCCGATGTCGCGCTCGAGAAACCTTGGCTTTTATGGTCTTATTCAACCGTTCTCAAGGTCGCGTGCCAGTGGACAGGGCACTGGGACATGGTTATTAGAATGGTATGGGCAATGGGCATCGGACGGGTGACAGCACTAGGGGGCCGTTCGCTGATAATACTTACCAGCGGAGTCACGGTACTGGGACACAAGATCGAGAAAGTGTGACTTTGGTTTTTCTCAGACGTTCTCAAGGTTGCACGGACACGGGATTGGGACAGGGACTACTGGAGCCTTACCCATTGGGTCTCATACTGGGACACGATTTATTCAAATTTAGCCTCGAGATATCGGCACTGGGAGGCGGTTGGTTCCAATCTAAATACTCAATGGAATCGCGGCACTGGGGAGACACGGCTTACTGGACTCCCGGAGTTACAGCACTGGGACATGGTTCACTGGAATGTGGCCACTGGAAGCCGTGCGCGGTTGAGCAAACCTTGGCCTAGGGAGTCACGTCGTTATTCCGTGGCCATTTTCAACTAGAAGGGTGGCTATTCTACTCGGACACGGTCGATTGGACTTTCGCCACTGGAAGCCATACCCACCGAAGTGGCTGAACTTCAATTCCTGGAAGCCGTGTCGGAGACCCAGATGGTGCTCAAGGTTGGTAGACCGTGTCATAGGTACGGCACTGGGACGTGTGTAGTGGATTATTTGGGTTCAACTACTGTAAGTCATACCCAGGGGGAGAGCCGGCACGTACTGGGATACCCTTGGTGGGATTTTCCAGACCCTGTCCGACTCACTGAAACATATCTCAAAGTCTTTACGGTATAATCTAACCCTTCTCTGTGCGGAGCACGGGTCACACTCTAGTATGGTTGGCGGGAGGTTCACGGATGAAATTCCCGCGCAAGTGATCTCCGCTTTCGTCGGACGGCTATCGGAAATCGACATGTTCCCCATAATTAGAGCTAATTACAGACGTTTTGGGGGCTGGGTACGGCTATACGATGTCTCATACAGCCTAGGGATACTCCATAACTCCATATAAAGGACAAAAAGTGCTTGGGAGCGTTTTTGGAGGGGTAGGGTCATGATCACGAGGTATTTACACTCTAACAGCCATACTCTTCCAATTTATAGTCTCAAATTTGGTAGAATTACCATAACTACTGTTTAAAACAATCTCTGAGCTTTTTAAATCCATACTTGACCTCGAGAGGCCAGAAAATGCTGAAGAAGCTGGGATTTGCACCGGGGATACTTGGGACTCCGATTCGGAATCCTCCGAAAGGCCCCTAACTTTGACTTCCCCTCCAGGGCGCCTTCTGGACCTTGGGACGGCTAAAAACTCTTTTATTCGGCTTATCAGGCCTCCGATAGCACAGATATACATTATTTTGGTCCTATCTAAGCATATAAGCCTTGGAGGACACCCTCATTTTGGCCCCCATCACGCGCATGGGAAGAATTTCATCCGTGAACCTCCCGCCAACCATACTCTAGTCGATTTTACATTCAACCTCGCACGACCACGACGTCATCCCAGTATCCCAGTCCAGCCTTGGTCCAGCCCATCCTCTCCCTTACCTTACCTTCCCAACCCAATCTCAATTTCAGCACGCACAAGTTCAACCACATCGTATATCCCAAATATCCTCACACATCTATATAATAAACGCTACACGCGGGGTATACATACTGGCTTTTTAGATTCAGATAAAAACTCGGAAACGAAAAGAGTGAATGGTGGATGACGATGGTCTAGATAGCTAAACTAGCGGTGTCAAAGCAGAGGAGAATGTCAGACTAAACGAACGTATGAACGAACGAACGAACGAACGAACGAAGGGTAGGAGCGTAGCAACAGGAAAGAACGAGAAGAAGGAAGGAGGAAGTAACGAAATCCCGACCGCGCAGCGCACAAACAACAGACAGACAGATAGATACGTTATAGATAACCCAGCCAACAACCTCCCCCCTCCCCTCGCCGAAAACGTTCCAAGTACGCAGATAGTCTAAGGCCTAGAGTAAAAGCAAGCACGTCGTCAAACATCCTGGCGGCGCCCAACCTTCGTTCGGTTGCAGTCTGGAGAGTAGGCCAAGCCTCAGCATGAGTGCCGGGCAGAGTATAGCCAACGCACACAAGTAGGCTGAATGCGAGCAGAGTCTACGTCTGCGCCTCGCCGCCCAGCAAACCACTAGCCCAGGCCCCATCATACTACCTCCCGCACCGCCATAACGCGGCACCAAGGTCAAAACCAAGTCTAGGACAAAAGCAAGGAGGCCGGCCTGTCGGAAAAGATAATCCTCGAAAGAGAGTGAAAAGCACTTGCATAGCCCGACGCGACGCGAGTTCCCAGTGGCAGAGGCGTTGCATCCACTTTCTGGACGTGCATGTGCGCGGTGTGTATTCGTGCGGAGGAGGGGAGGAGAGGAGAGCGGGGAGGGAGGCCAGGCGATGTGGCCTGGTGGGAGCGAACAAGCGGACACTGGCACCCCAGAAGTTCAAGGAGCCCTAGTCCAGTCAACCCAAGCAGGCAGAGCCTCGAATGAGTGCTGATAGCACCCAAATTCAGCCATCCAACGTCCAGCCAGGAACAGCCAGAAAGGGAACAACAGTTCACAAGCGCAAGTAGGATTCCGAGTGGATGGATTCCACTCGCTGCTCTTCCGTCGTCTATCGTCCACGGACTCGTGCCGCGTGAGCAAATCGGAAACCCCCGAATCCGTCCTTCCCGCTGGCACAATATATCAGTCAACGCGTCGAGGATTCAGAGGATGGGAAGTGACGTACCATACCAAGGGCATTCTCCAATCTCCATTCCCCATACATCCACCCGAGCGAAGGAACCTTCGCGACATTGCGTGTGCTTCAAAGTAGGTTTCAAGATTGCGCCAGAAAGGGAGAAGGAGATCGAGCAAAAGGATGAGCCACGACCGAGAGCAGGCCGATCGTTCGCCCTGTGCTTCACTAAAACCAGATCAGTACGCACAAAAAAGCCTACTCGCACCGTGCCGCGAGTGCTTGCTAGGCTGCCAAGGCATTTCCGTGCGCGCCTTACATTGTCGTTGCGTTAGACACCTCACCCCACCTCCCTCGAGATACTTAACAAGTACACCGCACCCGTTACAGTGTCTCGAGGACGCGACGCAGGTCACGACGCCACACGACAGACCGCCTAGAAGCTAAAAGCCCCTTCCAACCCCTTCCAAAGTCCCCCTTCCACACTCACCCAAAATCCAATCGATAATCATCTGCGCAACAGTCCGTCTACTCCAAACAACAGGCCTAGACAACGCTGAAGAGCACACTGAACACAAGAAGTGTCTATGTCTGCGTCTCTCCCCCAGCGAATCACCAGCCCAGGCCCCACCATACCACATCCCCTCTGCACCCCATAGCACGATACAAACCAACGTCAAACCAAGTCGAGGATAAAAGCAAACAAGCAAGCCGCATCGCCCCAAGCACCGTCCCGAGAGTAAATAGCACTTGCATAGCGCGACGCGAACTAGTTCGCAGTGGTAGACGCGTCGTATCCTCGTTCTTGGCGGGCATGTGTACGGTGTGTATTCGTGACGCGAGGAGGAGCTAGCAGAGGCGACCAAGCGGGCATAAAACCAGGAGACAGGAGACCAGGAGAGCATCCAAATCTTAAGAAATAAAGTAAACCCGAGTAGCCGCTGGAACATAGGACCACAAGAGCAAGCATCAGAGTAAGCAGTACTCACATCGCGGGTTCGCAGTGGCAGCCGTGTCCTATCCATGAAGAAATTCTGCATGGTCCTATGTCTGGTCGGGGCGGGGCGAGGGAGGGAAAGGAAGAGAGACGACTCGGAGGGGTTGCGAGAAAGCAGGGACTGGGATCCCAGAATGTCAAGAATTGGAGGTCCTAGTCAAAGCCGAGCAGCCAGGGATTTGAATGAGTACTGAAAACACCCCCAAGCCTTCTGGCGTTCAGCCGGGAACGGCCTCCAGACAGCGAGCCACAGTTCACAGGCGCAAGTAGGGCGGCTCGGAGTCGAGCCGGAAACCTTCAAGGCAGGCTGGTATCCCTCCTTCCTTCCCGCTGGAACGATATATCAGTCAACGCGTCGAGGAGTGGTGGAAGGCAAATAATAAACGTACTAAGGGTATTCAACTCCTTTCTCGTGCCATACATCCAACCGAGCGGAGGACCTCCGAGTCTCGCCAGCCACACTGCATGTGCCAAGACCACACAGGGATGGAGTAGGAGATCGAGCAAAGGATGAGCAGGAGCAAGACCGGGAGCACGCCAGCCAACTCTTCGTCCTGTCCTTCACCACCCAGCGTAGCCCGAGTTCTTACCAGCCTCGCAAGAAATTTCCGAACGCACCATTCGTCGTCAAGTCTCGCCATACTCGATATAGACCCATCCAACGCGCCTGACTCTAGAAGTTCGAACGCAAGTTGAAGGACGCCCCGGAGCCTGAGAGAACACGACCCAGGCCTCGCCCCTTCCAAACCCCCTCTCAAGCCCCTCCTTCTCGAGCCCCTTCCGAAACCACCCCTCCCGTTTTCAGGTTACGGACCGCCACCACCTCCGAAGCGCACGGAGCAAACAAGCAAGGAGTCCAAGCACAAAGCAAGCAAGCACCAAGTGGAGCGTAAGTATCTGAAGGTGCGGGTGTAGGCGACGTATACATGAATGGACGCGTGTATGGTTCAGTGGGTTGACACGGACAAGGGGATGCTGGACTTCGGAGCGGTGTCGGACGAAGGGTTCCGGGAGGAGAAAAAGGAACGAGGTCGGAGCCTGGAGGAATGGAGAAGAGAAGGGAGAGAAGAGGACGGAGAAGGGACGGAGAAGAGAAGGGAGGGACGGAGGAGAAGAGACGGAGGAGAAGAGACGGAAGGTGGTGCACGGTGGTGGAAGGAAGGAAGGAAGGAAGGAAAAAAGGAAAACGAGCCGAAGCGCCGATCAATTTATACGAAGACGTCATCCCATCCCATCCCACCCCTCCCCTCATCCTCCCCCTTACCTTACCTTCCCAACCCAACCCAACCCAATCTCAATGCCACCACACGCCCAAGTCCAACCAACACCATCCATCCATCCCAATTCTCCTCAACACATCTATACCATTATAATAAACGCTACACGCGGGGGTATACAACGATACTGCTTTTTAGTTCAGATAAAACCTACATACTGCTTTTTAGATTCAGATAAAAACTGGGAAACGAAGCGAAACGAAATGAACGAGTGGATGGTGGACGTGGATGGTGTCTAGATGGCTAAACTAGCAATGTCAAAGCACAGGAGAAGCAAATGTCGAACTGAATGAGTGAATGAGTGGATGGATAGAACGAACGAACGAATAAACGAATAAACTCGGGGAGGGAACTAGGTGGGTGAACGGTAGCAGGAAAGGGAACGAGAGGAACAGTAGAAGGAAGGAAGGAAGGAAAGAAGGAAAGCCCGACCTCGCCACCTACAAGCAACAAGCTAGATAGATACATTCATAGATAGCCCCGCCAACAACTCCCTTCTCCCCTCGCCAAACCCGCCCTCGCCAAAACCGCCCTCGCCAAACCCCACGCGGCCCCAGAGCCACAAACTCTGCAAGAAGTCTCTCCTCCTCCCCTCCTCCCCTCCGTCCCATGTGCGCCAATCAGCAGTTTCGGTATTCGATGTTCGGTGTACCACCAGACGACCAGACGGACAGTCGGACTGAGAAGGGGCGAATGGGGCTGCTGGATTGAGAGCCCCTATCCTGTGAGCGGGACTCGGAGGAAAGATGGACGAGGGACGAGGGACGACGGATGAGGGAGGTTTTTGGTGGTTAGGGTAGGTAGGTAGGGATAGGCAGGGATGGATGGGTGTAGCGATGGGAGGTGCTTCACGTTCGGGGTTCACGTTCGAGCCTCCGCATCTGAACTGTTCGTATTTGGATCCTAGGGGCGCATAGGGGTGGGTGGGGTGGGTGAGGTGTACGGGGCGGAGGCGGCTATCTTTTTGTGGAGGGTGCGAGCGTGTTGTGTGATGTTAGATAGGAAGGAGTGTCTGTCGTTAGGTGGAGGGAGTCGGATGAGGTGGTGAGATGCGGGATGCAAAAAGTCGGGATGCGAAAGGCGAAGCGGCGATTCGAAGAAAGAAAGCACGACGAAGGAAGGAAGGGAGGGAGGAATGAATGAATGAATGAATGAAGGGGGAGAGGTGGGAGAGGTAGAGACACTAGTCTCAGTCTCCCCAACTAATCGCGATCCCCTCCACGTCCTCGTCGAACATAAACGCCGCCTTCTTCTTCTTCTTCACTGCAACAGCCTTCGCCTCCCCTCCCTCACTCCCCTCCGTCCCCTCCTGCCCATCACCCCCCTCCGCTCCCTCCCCCTCATCTGTCACACTCTTCACCCCACTTCCCTTCTCCACCTTCTCCGTAGCCGCAGCCCCCTTCCGCCGCCCCCGCTCCCTAGCCCTGCCCCTAGCCACAGCCCCCGCCGGCGCATAGCCCACCAAGCGCACGTTCAGAATCGGCGAGGGGCGCGGCTGCTCGCCTGCCCTCCTCCTCTCTCTCTCCCTAGATCTATCTTCGTCTTCCAGCGACGACGAGTTGGAGCGTGAGCGGGAGGGGGAGTGGGAGTGGGAGTGGGAGTGGGAGCGCGAGGGGGAGGGGGAGCGCGAGAGGGAGAGGGGGAGGGGCCCCATGTGTTGTGGGGTGCAGTATTGATATTGTGGGTGTTGTGGTGGTGGTGAGAGTGCGAGTGGGATTTGTGGGAGTGGTGGTTGGGAGAGTGGATGTTTGGGTTTGTAGGCGTGTAGGGCGAGTGCAGGTTCTGGTGCGAGCTGCTGTGTGCGTGTGCGTAGCTGAGGCTGCCGCTGTTGCTGCGGGAGATGGTGTGGTCCGAGGGGAGGGGCTGGTTGTGGAGGTTGAAGGGGATTTGCGAGTTTATGTTTACCATTTTGCTGCAGGGGTGTTAGCGAGTGTCTTATCAATCATCCAGGGTAAAGGGAGAGGGAGATGGGGGAAGAGGGGAGAGGGGTAAGAGAGACGGCGGACGTACCCTTCTTTCGCGCGCACGATAGTCCCAAGCCGTTGTTGCATCCTCTGCTGGTGGAGGTACGCCACATCCGTGCTGCAGTTCCATATAATCATTAATCAGCAAGCAGCATTCGGGAGGAGGGGAGGGGAGGATGAAGTAAGCGTACTAGGAGATGCTGGGCTCGATGGAGGGCGGGATGAGCAGCGTCGTCTCATCGGGCAGGCCGGGGTGGTACGCCCCGCCGTCCTTGGCGCGCGCATCGTCGGCGTCGCTGCTGCAACCGCAGCAGAGGTATGTGCGCATGAACTGCAGCGCCATCGTCCGTCGGTCTTCCTTATTTAAACTCCTGGCTGGTCGTGCGATGCTGAGTGGGTTTCGGTTGGGTTGGGCGCTGGGGTGAAACTAGGAGCAGGACTCGGAGGATGAGAAGGAGGGAGGATCGAGCATGCGAGCCCGGAGGACGTAAGAGCTAAAAACTTTGTGACAGGGTGAGAGCCTGTGTTCAGATTGGTCTGGAATGACTGGGTTTGGTCTGCCGTCATCGACCGCTTGGCGCCGGGACACGTGCGGGTGTTGTCTGGCGGCCTCCGTTCTAAACAGTGTGCGTCACGCGCAGAGTCGGTCGGTTCGGGGCGCCCCTCTTCCTCCGAGTCCATCCTCCTTACTTATCTTCCTTCCTTCCTTTAGTCCAGAGTCCAGAGTCCAGAGTCCCTGTCTGGCCGGCCGTGTTCTCGCCTGGGGAGCTGTGGTGCTTCCTCCGCCGCTCAATATGTGACTACGGATCTCGACTCGTTCCCATTCAATCCCAAATGCCAATTCAAAAAGCCCGGATCTCGAGGAACACGAAGCGGCGTATGTACTTACATGCTCCCTGCAAGCAAGCTTGAAACCCTATCCGACGGATGCCGCCCTCGGCCGCACCGCAACCGCCTCCACTCTGGAGGTACCCTGGGCCGTAGCCTCGCATGACCGGACCTCTACAAGCCAGTCCTTCCCCACTTGACCCAGATGCACCACCGCTGCCGCTCTGTCCAAGCATACCAACCCACTCGGCACGCAACGAAACGCACTTGCAGCCACGAACCAAACCACCTTCCGACGCCGCCCCCGGCCGCACACCACCTTCAAGCTCTACCGTCAACTCGAACCAAATTGACTCTGGAATTAATCTGGACTACACCATAGCTTCAATGGCGTGACCGACCGACCTCTCTCACCCCATGAAAGGCATGCAGTCCGTCCCACACGGCACCTGCACCTCGGCGAAACGATGAGACAACACGGACCTGGAATCCGAAGGTTTCAAGGCACGATTCCACGAAACAAGTCTGGCAGACTGTCCGTCCGATCCTGTACCCAGCCGGGCCAACTCTAACCACCGACTGGTAATGTGGCGCTGTTCGTTCGTTCATTCGTTCGTTCGTTCTCTCGAGTCCCGCCCTCTAGTGAAGCGCTTGAAAAGTCTCCTTGGAACTGCCTGCCCGCTCGCTCGCCTCCGTCTCCCTTGCTTGTCCTCATCCTGCTTGCCCTGCTCCAAGCCCGCTCGCCTCCATCTCCCTTGCTTGCTTGTCCTCATCCTGCCTGCCTCCCCCCATTGCCCGCTTGCCCTGTTCGCCCCTTCGCCTGTTTGCCCTGCTCCGTTTGCCCGCTGCCCTGCTCCAAGCCCATTCGCCCGTTCGCCCTGCTCCGTTCGCCCGTCTGCCCTCTAGCCCGCTGCCCGCCCCGCCCTGCCCAGCCCTCCAGCCTGTTCGCCCGTTCTCCCGCCTGCCCGTTCTCCCGCTTGCCCGTTTGCCCCTTGGCCCGTTCGCCCGCTCGCCCTCCAGCCCGCCCCGCCTTGCCCTACTCCAAGCCCGCTTGCCCGTTCGCCCGTTCCCGCTTGCCCTGCCCAGCCCTCCGGCCTGTTCGCCCGTCCGCCCGTTCGCCCTCCAGCCCGCCCCGCTTCCCCTGCTCCAAGCCCACTTGCCCGTTCGCCCGTTCGCCCTGCTCCGTTTGCCCTGCTTCTCCCGCTTGCCCATCCTGCCCCCCCGCCCCGCCCCGCCCCGCCCCGCCTTCCGTCACCATCCCACATACACTGCACGCAGAACGGATACGACGTAACACTCCCTGCACCCCACCCGCCCCGCCCGCCCTTCCAACTGCGCTACTCTATGTACTGTACTTACTCTGAACCATCCGACCTCGCCTCGGTGCTCTTTCGCATGGCGGGACTGGGGGGAGATACTACTACGCGCATGCTTGCTTGCTCGGCGCCTATGCCCGGGAGATTGAATTTCAAGTGGTCCCCAGGCATGCTAATACAACCCACTTCCTCAACCTCGTCGCTCTCCTCCGACTCTTCTTTTCTCTTCAGCTCAAGCGACTCCTCCCGAGTCCCTTCACCACCCCTTAAGGCCCAGAATCCGATTTAAGTATCTCTTCTACGAAATGTTATGGGTGCGACGGTCGGACTGCCATGGGGATCGATTTTTCAAGTGCTACGACGGTAATCAATCGTCAACCGTTCAAGTCACCAAGAAGAAGATGGATCGATGAAGTACAATTTCACTCGACCGACGGACGTGCGTGTTTATTTGGTCTACACTATTAACTTCCCATCTATCAGATATGGTCGAACGTCTCTATAAGCATTATGTACAAGCCAACACGAACTGAGTAGAAATCTTCTTCAATTACTGACGAAGACTTCTACTCAGTTCGTGTTGGCTTACTTATATAATACTCCTGTCGACTGACGCCTTTCGTATCTGGTCCTCACGAACCGCGAGTCGATGACCTGCAGTGTCTGTCTGTCTGTTCTCGTTGTGTCCTCCGAGTCGTCGTCGCGTCCGCCGCACGGGGCGTGCGTATTTTCCATCTCTTTTGGCTGTTGGGTTTGTGGGTTTGAACTTGGACGCGGTCGTGGAGTCGTAGACTGGTCGGTCTTGGGCTCCCAATGCGCCTTCTCTTGCGCGGTACCTCGTGGAGGGTCGGTTATACACACGAGGTTTTATCTATCTGTTTGAATTTGACCCTTTGCGGCCATGTGGCGATTATGGTTGTTATGGTCGGCGTTGGACTTTGGCTTATTTCAGAGTGCGCTGACTGTGTAAGCTGTTTTATCGCGATGGGATACTTTATTTTACATATGTGTCTTTCGAGTGCGTGTTCCAGTGTGCTGAGCGAGCGTGTATCGGAGGGGCAATTGCGTACTGGTTTTATCTTGCCACAGGGCTCGCGGCCATGAATATCGTACTTCCTCACATTCTTCGGCCCATATTATGTACTGCGTTCAGGTTTCAAGCTCAAAATTTCAAGTCCTCCTCGAGTACGAAGTTTTCTAAGTATCGTCGTTCTGGATATGTACCTATACGAACTACTCACCGTTCTAGACCCCAAATATTGGCGAACGTTGTGCTCTCTACGCGACTGCTGTTGCATTTGCGTAAATGGGCGGAGCGGGAGAATGTTAGGGGCTCGGCGCGGTGTCTTGTGGGTGTGCCGAGTATTATGGGGTGTCGAGGACGTCGTCAGAAATTGTGTTTGGGCGTCCGGGGTGCAGACGCAGACGCAGACGCAGGGGGAACGGCGGAAGGGGGAGGGGGCGGTAATTATGGTTTGAACTTTCCTGGATGGGAAGGGGTGATTGGACAGTGGGTAGAGTGGCTGAGAAGTGAATGGTGGCCGGCCAATTGTGGGGGTACGAGATAGAATTAAAGGGTGGACCGTCAAGAGTTCAGGGTGTCTTGCCCTCGGTATAATGTGTGTGTTTGACTTTTTCCTTTGACGTGATTCGAGATTAGGTATTGACTGTTGCGCAATAGATTTAGACACCAGGATCTACTAGACTAATCTACTCTAGAACGTTGAAAAGTTATAACAGTATTTAAGCCCTGCAGAATGGTGTTTTCCTTGGCCCCTCGACTCGGTGAGAAGTGGACTCGGAGGAGGGGGATCCGAGTCGAACTTGCGTATGTACACGTTTCTTACGGGGAGTCCTAGTACGATCGGTAAGTTTCGATTTGGCCTAAACGAGGCAAAAAGGTCCGTCACGGTCACATCAGCGCCCCTGGACGCATTTCGAGCCCTGGAGTAGGGTTAGCGCTGGTTAGCGGGAGACAATTCCCTTTATTCGCAACAACCCCCACATTCCCACATGGGTAGCTCCCTCCCGCTCAGCATCGCACCCCTCCCTTCAGGGGGCCCGCAATGCTTCGGGGAGGGTCCCACGGCCCCCCGATGGTGAGACCGCTTCGCAATACGTGGGTCCCTCGGCCAGCCTGGTGGTTGCTCATTGTCAGTCAGCCCAAGGGCCTCCATTTGACAGTCGGAGGGTGCGGGAAGTGTCAAGGAAATGCGCGGCGGCATGTCCTTGTTTGGGCCGGGTAGCGTGCACCCACGGTCCGTGTGAAATCATTGACGGGTGATGTGACCGTGACTGAATCGAAACTTACCGATCGTACGAGCACTCTCTTACGGGACCGGTGGAGCTCTACGTTACAGTCCGAATCGGCGGGACGGACTCGTCACTCGGGAGTGGGCGTTCAGGGTCATCGGAGCTTTCTCAGGCTAAGCAATCTCGCTTGTCCGGTGAGCCTTTTTCGCTCTGGTAATTTGGGACGTAAATGTGAAGAGCGGTACCGAAGAGTCGCATGTTGTGCTCAGGACTCCTCAAAGCGAAGTCTTACTCTAGAATAGGCGCTCCACTGGTATCCTTGTCTACGAAAACGATGTTGTGCGTTGGCCCCACTTCATGTTAGCTCTGAGCCTCTGACCACATCGTAGAGTCGGCCAACGATATTTCAGACTTTTGTAAGATCGCTTATTGCAGTATACGGCATGGCGCTTCTTAGCCCCCTCGTGGTAAATGCGCTAGACAACCCGAGCGACTAAGCTATCTGGGGCATGGGTATCTAGGACCCTGAGTCCAATTAGGGGCAGAGATTTCGTGTATAAATACTGGGCACCAAACGGCCTTGGTTCGACATTCTGCAGCCCCAGCCTCCTCAGCTACTCTCTCAGAAACCCCTTCCTGTCTTTTACAGTCTCCAACCCTCGTCAATCCTTTAGTAGCCATGTTCTCCCTCAACAAGATCCTCCTCGGCGCCGCCGCTCTCTTCGCTGTCGCCTCGGCCGCTCCGTACACCTCCTCTGCCCAGGACGTCGCTGTCCGCGGCTACCCCGTTCCTTCCGCCCCCGCCCTCGTTGGCGTCAACAACGTTGCCACCAACGTTGAGGCTGTCGACCTCAAGAAGCGTTGCCTCCTCGGCGGCTGCCCCACTGAGGGACCCAAGGACCACAGCACGGTCTCTGCCATTCTCCTCGACCTCAACGCCGACATCGGCCCCGTCGTCGCTGACATCAGTACGTTTGTTTCCCTGTGCCGCTATATGTTCGAGTCTACTAACTCATCGTCTGCTTACTTGTTCACAGAGGCTGCTATTGCTGCTTCTGCCGGAGTCAGCGCCAACATTAACATCCAGGTCATCCTCGCGCTCCTTGTCAAGATCAAGGTTCTCTTGACTGCTGCCCTCGCCGATATCAAGGTCTGCATTAGCGCACACGGCGTCCTCAGCCTCACGGGATCTATCCTCTCCGCCATCGAGCTCTGCGGACTCCTCGGTGGTCTCATCAACGTAAGAGATCCATCCTCTTCTACCTCGCAGTTGTGACCATAGCCTGATATGCCTTCTGCTGTGACATAGATTGTCCTCTACGTCCTCCTCTCCATCATCTCCGCCTGCGGTGGTGTCCACGTTGAGCTCCAGGTCTGCATCAGCGCCATCATGTACGTCTCCCCTTCTCTTCTTTCTCGCTAGCGTCGCTTTCACTCGACTGACACCGACTGCCTCAAAGCTCCCTCTGCGCCGACATCCTCTCCGTTTGCATCGTCGCCGTCCCCACCGTCAAGGTCCTCCTTGCCACCCTCCTTGGCGCCGTCTGCGGTCTCCTCGGCGGCCTCAAGGTCGACATCAGCGTCCTTAGCGTTTGCCTTGGTCTCTAAAAGTGTTCGATGGCAAGTAGTAGATCATACATATAAGCTTATCCCAGTACATCTGGTACTAATAGTCTACGTTAAAAGTACAGAAATCATCAAGAAATCATTTTTGCGATTAAACTTTCGATTGTGAGCAGTAAACGAACGGTTTAAGAGTATGGTGTAGGCCGTGACGAGATTTTCAGCGCAAAAAAAATGGAACCGCCTTCGCTGTGCCACGTAGGAGAGAGATGGAAGGATGGTAAGCGCCGAAACCTGGGTAAGCGCTTCAGAAAGTTCCGGTCCGGTCATTTACCGGTAGTTTGTTTGCCTTTATCGTAGGTTCCAAACACGTTCGGAATCGGGACGCTTTCAAGAGACTTCGTTTCTTCCACCATGGCAATTCTCTTCTCCCCGGACTTTTCTCCAAGGTCTACCTACCCCTCGCAAACGGGGTTTCAATGAGTTGACCGTTTGTCGACCGACCGCCTTGGCACGGTCGCTCGTCCGACACAGGCTATACGGTAGGATACCGTCCATGTAATTTCGACGTCCCAGTTCGTCAGTCATCGCGAACGTCGCCGAGCCTGCTTCCGCTTTCAACTCGCTCTTTTCCAAGGTGCCGCGTGTGGTGCACACCCGGCGTGAGCGGAGTGTGGGTGCCCGAATGGATGGGATGTGCTCGGCTTGTCAGCACCATCTATGCCACCATCCTTAGGTTGTTTGGACTTTACTGTCGATGTGGCGTTGTAGGATGGATGGATGGATATGGACGTGGAGTGGTGGTATATATACGAGGGGGTACCAGGGTAGATGCAGGTGGTGTATCTTGATATACCTACACTATTCCCTCGATTCCCTACAGGCTTCGGTGTAGCGATGGACGCGTCGGCCGTTAAGGCGTATGGGCAACTGATATACGTGAACGTGAGTTCTTCTCTTCTTACTCTTGAATTCCGAGCATTGAATTTAGCCCATCCTGGGATGCAGTATGTTGTAAGTTCTTCGCCTCCATTCCTTACTATGCCCCGGGACATCCTCTTACAATAAACAATTTGGATACGGCAGGAAGCAGGCATGCACACACTCCTCGTGCGTAGCACATCCACTATGTCCTACTCTAAGCGAAAAGTCTGACGATCTGCGTACGGTCATGAAGGTCGCTGACTTCTTGCACACGTTCCCTGACGAGGTATGTACGTTCGAGGTTTGAGTGAATCTGCATCCGTGTATGGAATGGTTACTGACTCGATCGTGCGTTTGGCTGGCTGTTTCGCTATGTAGGTCCGGCTGATGTGGCCTGTCCCGCTGAGTCCTCCGAAAGCGCTGTTCTTTGCTACGAGGTATTATACGCTCGTGCATTCGGTGTTCTCGTCGCTCTGTGCGTATTTGATGAGTTTGGGATTGGTCCGTGAACTGATGAGGGGACGGTGCAGATTATCATCCTGGCGGACGGTCGGCGGGGCAGTGTAAGAGGACTTTCGTGCGGTACATGTGTGAGCTTTTCCGCTGGATAAACAACGAGTGGGGTCTCTTGCTGATGGAGTGGGATAGTGTCGGCGTGTGTGTTGGTTTTCTTATCTGAAGGTGCGTCCGTCCGTCGCCTTGGCAGGGTGGTTGACTCTCTGGGTTGTGACTTGGGGTGCTGAAGCTCTATGGCGATCAATAGCGATTCTCTTCTTCCGGATCTGGGCGTTTAGTGAGAGGAACAAGAAGCTGAGCGTGTATCTTTTGTTCCACTTTATCGTGCGTCCTCATTCCTCTTTCTACGGTGGAGGCGGGGGTACAGTGTGCTTACTGTCTGGGCATCCTCCTGTAGACTGTCAACAGCGCCGCCCTCGCTATCATGATCAAGCTCCTCCTAGCGCAAGGATGTATGTTCGTCCGCCCACCGACGCCACCATTTTGACTAGTTAGCTGATGAACTATTTGAAAATGGTTGCAGACACACCGAACCCGCTTCCTATCCCGCGAATGATGTGTATGCCTACGGTCGTGAACGAGCGCCTATTGGGCGTGACTTTTTCCTTTGCGCTCTTTTGCGTCGTCAGTACGTTTATGCTCCTCCTTTTACGAATCGCAGTGTAGTATGATTGGGAGCTGACCGGCGATTCTACTGTAACTTCTAGCGATTATGGTTGTGATGGTCGGCGTTGGGCTGTGGAAGTACCGCAACTTTCACAGTACGCTGTGTACGCTGTTCTATCGCGATGGGATGGTATATTTTTTGTGTCTTTCTCGTACGTCGGTGGATAGAACCGGTGCAGAGACGTGGGATGCTAACCTGCTTTCATTGCTATAGGCCTTGCATCTACGAATATCGCTCTTACGTTCCTCGGCCCGCCTGCGCTCAGGTTTCTGCTCCTCGAGTACGTAGCATGCCATCCTCACCTCTCATCAAACAATATGGTAAGGTGCTACCCTGACCCACTCGAATTATCACAGACCGCAAATTCTAGCACACGCCATGCTCTCCACGCGACTGCTGCTGCATCTGCGTAAATGGGCAGAGCGGGATCATGTTAGGGGGTCGGCGCGGTGTCTTGTGCCGAGCACTGTTGGGATGCCGTCGGCGATTGTGTTTGGGTGTCCGGACGCAGGCACAGGCGGGAACGGTGGGAGGGGAATTGGGGGAGGGAATGGGTGTGGTGAGCTATGTTGATGAGGGATGGGGAGCTTAAGTTTTGAACGTTGAGCTTTCGATGTTGGTGGGTGGGGAGGAGCTGATTGATCATTGGGCTGTGGGTGAAGCGGCTGAGAAATGGATCGGTGGCCGACCTTGGTATAAGGGATGTCGACGAGTAGGAATGTGTGCTATGTGCATTTACAGGGATCGACTTCCATTTTCTGACCTTAACGTGAATTATACCTATCTTCTTCGCTAAACTCAGGATGCTGGTATAATATATAGGCACCGGGATGGATATACCGGAATAATCTACACTGGAACTTCTGTATGGATAAATATCATATTGATAATTTCTAACAGTATTTAGACTATGCGAAAGGTTGTTTACCTTGGCTGGCCAGCCTCCTTTAGAAGTGGAGGAAGGGGGATCGAACCTGCGGCTCGGCGGGCTGCAATGATCCGCTCAGAATTGTGAACGCTTTGACCTCATGCTCCTTGTTTCGTTTCTTCCACCATCTCGACTACTCTTCTCCGGGACTAAAGCGCTTCAGCAGAAGGATATTGGCTGTCTGGGATATCATTGAGCTCTGCAGGGTCTACGTTATAGCCCTCGCGGCGGTCTTTCCATGATTCGACCTTCCGACGGGCTATGCACAGGCTATAATGTTTACGCAACTTTCGATATCCTACTTCGTTCGAAAGGATCACCCTGGACGTTCATTATGCCTCGCCTGAACGTAACCTTGGCTTTCGATAAATATCGATGAGGCCTTCGACCACAATTGCTTCGCGCTTCCGATACACCCCCCCCGTTCCTCTGCAGACCAAGCCATGCAGCACGATAACGAAGACTTGGACCCTCAGGGCACCCATGAAGGGTCGATTGAAGTTATCAAGGTACTCGGACGCGAGCTTCGAGGGTATAAGGAGCGCGTCAAGAAGTTGGAGGCGTTCATAGAGCAGGTACGCCTCGACCTCGTTCACGTTCGGCGAAAAGCTTCGCAAATGCTAAACCGTGCTCCAGACGGGCACACCCTCCTCGGACACAGAAGCCTTGCACAAAGCAAACGATCGTACTAACGATGCAAACAAATTGGTGCAATCTTTGCGAGATGAGTTGGAGGATGTGTACAATGAGCGGGATAAGTTGGCGGCCAAGGTTGGGATGTTGGAGGCGCAGGTGAAGTCGACGAGGGGAGGTGGAGCTGTAAGTACTTCGAATCCCCCTAGTTCCCCAGCCCCGTAAGCTGATAATCCGAGCAAACGAAGGGCAAGAATGCGCATGGCAACTCGAAGTCGGATCACCAGACCCTCCGAAACACCATCCTAGGCCTTTCGGAGGATCTGCAGCTCGAGAAGAATGAAAAGGCTAAGCTTTTCTTGGAAGCCAGGCAGAGTGTCGAGGAGATCGGCCGCCTCAGTGCGCTCGTAAAGAAATCCGAGGCGGAGAGGAAGGAATTGGCTACCACCATCCGTAACTTCAAAGAGGAAGGGAGCGTACGTTTCCATCTCTCACGTACCCTACCCCTCGTGCGTCATGGCTGACCGATTTCGTTAGGTTTGGACAATCAGCGACTATTTGGCCTCATATAATCGTCTTCCGAGGTATAGTAGTGGCAGGCGCCCTGACGAAGGATCCCTCCTACCCGTCTTCAATGCTACCCAATCGGACGCGGAGCTGCGTAAACATCTGGACAAGGTATGCCTGGCTTTTCTCAAATAAAATAATTGTACTGACTATGCCGCATAGTCCCTGCGAGACGTCAGATGGTGGGTCGGCGAAGCCCATCCGGTTTCAAAAACCCGATCGCTTTCCAGCTCCAACATCATCTGTCTCCAGACACCCGAATGCTTTACATGGGCCTCGACTGCGTGCCAAGTCGGCTTCGCGTTCGGGCCTCAGCACCAGTACATTGGCGGTCTGACAGGCTGGGTGAAGCATTCAGAGTTCACAGATGTGTATGGTACAGAGGTCCAATTGTTTCTGAGGAAAGGGGATTGTATATACTACGCTGGGACGTACCTCGCCCGCGACATACGGAAAGAGAACCCGCAGGGTAGCGTTCTGGCTCACGCGCAGGTACGCCTGTATTCCGCTGCCTACCATCATGTCTTCAACTGACCCGCACATACCTAGTCTGCGAAAGTCCTCACCCAGCTCACCGTCGTGAACCCCAGGAGTCCCCCGTCGGATGAAGCTACAGACGCACATCGACGCGCGCTTAACTCGATGACCGAGAGGCTCTACACAGAGGGCTTACTAAAAGTGGAGTGCGCGGTTCTCCAATGTGTTGGATTCAACCACAAGATCCACGACACGTTGTCTAGGAAGTATAATTCTGCTTCGTACAGGAGGCTCTTTGATCGAATGGGGAACCCGGGCAGCCGCAGTCCTCCACCGAAGATGAGGAGGCTGTATTGAGGTTAAGTATGAGGCTTGGTGTATACCGTAGGGTAACCGTTTACAGCTCTTTGCATATTTGTTGGCACTAATGAGATACAAACAACGACATCAACAAATAATAAATAATTCGGACGCGCGCGTCGAAATGTGTGATTGCGCGGCTTCTCTTCATACCACCTCTTCACCTGTCATCGTAAGATACCTACCAGCATATATGGCACCTTCACGGCGTAAGAAGGCCAATGTTACTCCTTCGTCACGCGAGACGAGCCCCAATCCGACCGAAAAGCAGTACTTTGAGCACCATGCAGCAATATTAGAGTCGTCGCAAGAGCTTGAGATTCCTTCGGATGCAGAAGAGATGGCGAGGGCAGGCAAGGGTAGAGCAAAGGGGCAGGAGAGTGAGGATGAAGAAGATGAAAGTGATCTCACTCCTGAGCCAGAGGATGACGAGGAGGAAGAGGACGAGGAGGAGCAGGCTCCTGTCGTTCAAAAGCGCAAGCCCGGCCGCCCCAAGAAGATTTGTTTGTTTGAATGCTACTCATTCTTGATTTGCTCTTTGGCTTACCTTTCGTGGTCTTTTCCTAGCTGTGGATGCTGATAAGGATGACGCACCCAAGGTTGAGGAGAACATCATGTACTCGCTCTCCATGTACTCTCTGGCTGAGCTCGGGAAACCGAAGACTAAGCGAGAGCCAGAGAATCGGGTTATGTCCGAGAAGGCTGACCTTCCGTGGGTCGACTTTGAGGACCTTGTGAAGATTCAGGTCCTCAACACCCTTTTTCCGGATGCACGAGGTCCTATTGACAACACTCGCTATCGTGTTTTCTATTCCATCCGTAGTGTCGTGCCTGGATCTGTCCCGCTTTCCTCTGAGGACGACTATAAGAATCTCTTGCGCTTTGCGAAGCAAAAGAACGGCAAATATGCGAAGGTTCAGGTCACTGTGAATGAGCAGGTTGTCCAGAAGCGACAGGTACGTTGGGACCGACGATTTGCTAGGTGTTATTGCTGACATATTCAATTGGCCCATTAGGGTACACCTGGAAAGGAAAACCCTGCGAAGAAGAGAAAGCACGCAAACGATACTGAAGATTCTGATAGCGATGGAGATACTGAGCCTGAAAAAAAGAAGACCACGAAGAAGAAGAAGAAGGGGAAGGCAAAGACCAAGATATGATGGCTACGAGCACCATATCACACGGCAGTCTGGGCATAGGCTGATGTCTGTATGCGCACCCGGTTATCTAGGCTGAGATACGGTCTGAGGAGCTCCAAGGGAATGTGAGCATCAACACGAAGATTCAACAGCTCCGAGCACGATGGGAATGCAATGTCACCAGTTGCAGCGGTACGCACTGCTACATATCCCCAGATGGCGGTGCGCATGTAAGGCTCACACACGAGCACATCGAGAAATGGGCTGGCGCTATCGTATGTATATTCTCTCTAAGTTCAAGCTGAAGATAATTGCTGATGCACAAGTCTATGCACAGCTCGCTAGTGCCGGCAAGGAGGTCCCGACCGCGACCATGGAGGTGCCTCCCCATCATAAGCTTTTTGATGCCGTCGGAACCAAATCAGCGCCGTCTGCTATCCTTCAAGCTCGCCTGAACGCTAATGCACGAGAGAAGGCTGGAGGTGGACCTGTTCCCGTTCAAAATGCACCCATTATCAACTTTGTCTTGCCCAACGACATGTTTGGTATATTCCGCAATGTTCCTCCCGGCGCCGAGGGAGCGCAGCCCCATGCTCCGGCTCCAGCTCCAGCTCCTGCGACAGCTCCTGGCACTCTGCTGATTCCCTTTGGCTACGAACCTGGCCCCAAGCTCGCACTCGAAGAATTCTGCGAAATGTATAAGCTCACTGAAGCTGTTCTTCTTCGCTTCCAGGACAAAGCTTACCGGTTCTCCTCCGGCTTTCGCTACATGTCAGTTGCTGATCTGATGAGGATGGGATTCAAGGACGGAGAAATAGCTGATATCCGAGAGGCGATTGAAGCTTGGGCTGTGAAGGTTTGAGTGCTCTATTATCCATGGACCACGAGAATTACATGCACCATGACAACTACCTATTGTACAATCATCCCAATTCCATTGTCCAATCGTTCTATTGTCCGTTGGCTAGCAATACCCTGCATGCATAAAGTACCCCAATGCATCGCTATCTGTCACAATGTCCATGGTTTCCATCAGGTCATACATCATACCGTTGATGAGAAGAATGCCTGTGTGCGCGGAAAACCGCACACACAAACACCAACACGCACAGACGCTCTATCGACAAGCGCCGGCGGACTCGGGTGAGGCAATCTCAAAATCAATATATTTCGAAGACCCACTCAACTCGAGATGGGCCTGGGGGCTTCTGGGGTGTAGCGGGGTACGGCTACTTGAGTCTACGCTTCGACTCGAGTTCTGGAGCGACTCTGCTCAGAACGGGAAACTCGCGAGCGAGTTTACGAACGCCGCAGGGACGAGGACAAACAAACCCCAAACAAAGGGGTTTTCGAACGCTCCGAAAAGCGTCGGGGTGACTGACGAGGTAAGTCGTCAATCTACAGCTCGATCCCAAGCTAATGGGAGAGCAGAAGTGGTGCAGGGGGTGAGGGAGGTCACACAAGAGCAGATCACAAAGACAACGGGGTACAATTAACTCCTATTCTACGTACAAAGGCATCAGGTACTTATACAAAATAAAATATCACATGAAACGAAGGGAAAATGAGTCAGAAACAAATCGGATAAGGAGAACGAGGCCAAGATGGGCCGATAGAAGCATGAACGGGGTCATGGGGTGGTGTTGTGGTGCCGTGGGACGCGTAAGTGCCGACGGGCGGCGCGGTTGATGGATTGATCGCGGCGCGGCGTTTGCCGCGCGGCATTGATCTCGAGGCATCGGACGGATATTTCGAGAGCAGGAGTGCAGCGGGGCAGTCTGGGTAGCAGTCCTGAGGCTCTAGAGCCATGGAGATGTTCATAGGGTACCCCATAGATGGTAGGTGGTCATAAGGGAGGTGAATAAGCGAATGCAAGCTTTCCATTGCCCTCCTGACTCCCTTCTAAGGGTGCAGACAGGCTAATGTACTTGCCAACACTTGAATAAACATCCTCCATTAGAGGACCGCACAACTGTTGAGGAGGGGTATTTCCTCCTCAGGACAGGTCACACGGATATCCGTTAGATGGGATTTACACGCGCCAGTGCCCGAAAATGTCAATTTTCGCCACCGGGCGTATCATCTCCCCCAAACAACAAATATCGACTGTCCGCAGTCGGCTGATTGTTGGGTACTTCTCCCAAATTTCTCCATGGTCATAACCCGACATAGGTTCTACCCAAGAGCAGACCCATCGCATGCAGTGTCTCGTTTTTCTCTCCCCATTCTCTACTCCGAGTCTGGGTATCAACCGGCACCTAATTGACCGTTCACTCAACGGCTGTCTTTCTCGACGCAGGTGTGCACCATGTTTCTATGCTATCCCGCATTGGTGCCTGAAACCGTACATCCGAAGGTCAACAGCAAGACACCGCTGCCGATCTCCGGAGACACTTTGCTCTCGCCCAAGCATACGGGCGCTTAGATGCGGTGCGTCCATCTCGAGGTACACCATATGCCTCCACTTTTGGATCAACGATCGAACTAATCCGCTTTGTCAACGCAATGGTACGGCTATGATAGCCCTTCGACCTATACGAGGTCTGTTGCAGGCAAGCGCCTTCAAAGCGCCTTAGGCGCTTATCTCGATTCTCGCGATCATGTGGATCGATGGAGTTTGATCGACGCGATCGCGCAAGTAGACTTTCGTCTCTTGTTCTCCGCTTCCATCATCGCCGCTAACACCAATCCGGATCCGCGGTTTCTCGAATCTCAGGTGCGTTAACAGCCGCACCCGTCGCTGACTTGGTATATGCCCAGGAGCACGTCTCACTGCATTCGAAGATCGAACACCTCACCGAGAGCTGGACAGGTAGTCATGCGGCAAAGACGCGGTAGCACAAGGACCGTGCCGCATGCTCCAACGGGTGAGTTTTCTCTCGCCGATCCCGACTCTCGGCTCTCACTAACACACGTTTCTGTGTAGCGAACATCCAACGTCTCTGCCGAACAAACCGCAGAAGGACTCGGCTTCAAGCTTCAAGACGCGTCCGATCTCAACGCCGATCGGACCCACTCGACGATGCGAAGGTCTGGACTGGGCTACGAGGGGAAGGGATGGCAGGGAAGTGTCGGGCGTAGGCGACGGATGGAGGGAGGTACTGGGGAAGCTGGCCCCCACTGGTACGTCGTCCCGGACTCTCTCGTCGTTTACGCTCATATCTCGACTCCTTCCCCCGACATTGTCTCCGATCGCGAAATTCTACGCGGTGTATCGGGATATCTCCCCCAAACGAAAAACTTCGCCGTCCTCGGCGTCGTATTGGGGTCTCGGGTGAGGCGCGATAAGCGGCCTCGATGTCTGGTGGTTCCAGAGTGAGCGCATCGCTGCAACTAGCGATGCGCGAAACGGCACTCGGGAACGGTTAGAAAGGTATCCACAAGGCTCGACACTAACGGCTACGAGGTGCGTTACTCATTTACTTTACCCTGGACGTCCTGCTCATGCTAGGACTCACGTCTCAGGGATTATGAGTCGTCCTTCGCGCATCATGCGCGTTCTCGAAGTCTCGCCGGTTCTGGCATCTTTCGAGGAGTGTCCGGGTGCATGGTTTCGCACTCGGGCATTCTGCACCGCCCTGGTACGTCTCGCAACTCGTTCCGTTGCGCTAACACGATGTTTTACAGAGGTTCCTTTCGGAAATTCGACACGAATGGCACGGTGCCCCTCTCAGAAACAATCTACGCCAATCGCGAACGAAAACTAACGTGTACGAAGGCTGGGACAGGTTTGGTGGGCCTCCGTGGTTGCGGACACTCGCAGTGACTTCCTGGAGGTCGCAAATCGGGTGCGATACCTCAGAGGATGGGCGAGGCACAGAGGCTTGCGCCTAACGTCTGCGCGGTGCGTTTCATAACTCCTCCGAGCCTTTTCTGACTCGACTTTTCGAAGGAACTTCGTCCTCGCTCATCGCGAGCTACACGCATGGTCTCACAGGACGCTTCAAACGCTGAAGCCTATGGCGTGCTTTCGCGCACGACGCTCTGGTGCCGCTGGATGGTACGGCGAGTACCCGAGGCTCAACGCGCCTCATACGACCTTGGTGAGTCGCATGTTTCGAATTTTAAGCGCATATTAAGCGCATGGCGCCATGCTCACACCCTAGACGCAGATACGCGCGTCAGGGACGGTTCGGATGGACCGAGTAGGTTCTGCGCGAGGTTTGGTCGACCTCGGGAAACATGGGGACGATATGAAATGTTGGAGCGACGGAGGACCTGCCCGTGGACTTCACTGGGCACCTCGGTACGTTTCTTTCGCTCGATTTCCCAAGTGCTAACTCCGGCAAGACTTGCAGGGCATCATAGGCTCGCATGCAAGCCCACAACCGACACCCAATGACGCTCGACTGCGAACTTTCTCGATTTCTGGTGCGTAGTGTTTCGGCTTTATCTCAGCTCTGATCGCTCTTTTGACCAGAAACTCGCTGATCTCGAAGCTCTGCGATATTTTCGACGAAGAATCGCTCGCCTCTCGTCAGTCGTCCGACTGTGATGCACGAAAATCGACTCGCGGCGTACGCAGCCGTCGGAGGGTGGGATGGGGAGTACAGTCCAGGTTTACGGACACTCGTGGGGTTCTTGCGCGACTCTGCGCATCATGGTACGTTTAATTTCGACTCTCTGCGTGCTGATAATTTCGACGCAGGAAACCTCGATCTTCGACCACCGAGTGACCTCAAAAGTCACCGCCGGTCAAGCGGTCAACGGAGTGCATCGCGCACGCTCCCTCGGCTGTCTGCGCACACGCGAAGCCATCGCGATATCTCGGTCGACGGTAGACGAGGTGCATCGGACTCTGGGATTGCGCGTAAGGGATCGCGAGACGAACGCGAGTTTACTTCCCGTAGCACTAACTTGTAGAGACACGCAATAAACTTCTTGCGCTCTCGGGGTATGGGAATGCGCTGCGCGACACGACTTTCGAAGCGCAACACCGGTTGGGAGTTCGGAACATGGTAAGGCTCGTTGCGAGGCTCGAGGAGGACATGGTGACCGCTGTCGTCGCTTCCTCGAGCCTCTCTCCGGCTTCTCTGTTAGGGTTTCGCGCCTTGCACTCGAAGACGCTGCACCACACTTCACGCTTGGTTCGGGCGAAGGACAGGTGACGACTCTCGAGTCGAGATGACTTTTACGCCGGTTTCTTTTGGTACGGGGTCTAACGACGACGGTGTTTAACTTCTCCGACCTCTCGCAAGGCGTCGAGTGTCAACGGCAAGTCCGACGTGCGACTAGAGATGTTTCCGGGGTTCGTGCAACTCAAGCGTGAACCCCGGGACTTCACAAATCGTTCTGGACGACCTCGGTAGGTACCTCACTGGACTCTAACTTCAGAGGGTTTTCTGTGGGTAATCGCGAGCGTACGGACGACGCGAGGACTTTTCCCGGCCACTCAGGACTTCTGAATGCCGTATGCGGGGGACGATCGGAACTTCGACGATGAGTCCGATGAACGCCTTGTATCTGATTGAGATCTCGGAAGCCCTTTCAGCTACTCACTGCCCAAAGGTACTGGGACAGCTGGAACTCGAGCTAGGGCTTCGATCCTCGAGGATCAGACGGGTTATTCAAATGAGAATATCGATACCGGCGCGCGCAACGGTCGCGCCGGTGCTCAGATGGTTTCGGGTAACGGTTGCCTCAAAGCCTCTGGATTCGAGGTGCGACTGGAGGACTTTTCAGACGGACGTCACAATACCCGCGATCCGACGAGGATTCACGGGAGTTCCTGGACTGTTTCTTTTGGGATCGGGTCTCAATATTCAGATCAACGTCCGATCTGAAGTTCTAGAGGGTAACGGGGCTCTTTGACTGAGCTTAAAAGCGCAGTGCGCGTACGGATGCAAGAGGATCGCTTGCTCCAATCGGTGCTCGAAAGCTCAATGAAAAACGGTTGCACTTCTGATCTGAAGGCTGGGGATTTGAGTTCGGGACCTCGCGGTTTGCGGGATAACAGGGGATTACGATTTATAACCCCCTCGCGGTGGGCTCCAGATGATGAGAAGAATGCCTGTGTGCGCGGAAAACCGCACACACAAACACCAACACGCACAGACGCTCTATCGACAAGCGCCGGCGGACTCGGGTGAGGCAATCTCAAAATCAATATATTTCGAAGACCCACTCAACTCGAGATGGGCCTGGGGGCTTCTGGGGTGTAGCGGGGTACGGCTACTTGAGTCTACGCTTCGACTCGAGTTCTGGAGCGACTCTGCTCAGAACGGGAAACTCGCGAGCGAGTTTACGAACGCCGCAGGGACGAGGACAAACAAACCCCAAACAAAGGGGTTTTCGAACGCTCCGAAAAGCGTCGGGGTGACTGACGAGGTAAGTCGTCAATCTACAGCTCGATCCCAAGCTAATGGGAGAGCAGAAGTGGTGCAGGGGGTGAGGGAGGTCACACAAGAGCAGATCACAAAGACAACGGGGTACAATTAACTCCTATTCTACGTACAAAGGCATCAGGTACTTATACAAAATAAAATATCACATGAAACGAAGGGAAAATGAGTCAGAAACAAATCGGATAAGGAGAACGAGGCCAAGATGGGCCGATAGAAGCATGAACGGGGTCATGGGGTGGTGTTGTGGTGCCGTGGGACGCGTAAGTGCCGACGGGCGGCGCGGTTGATGGATTGATCGCGGCGCGGCGTTTGCCGCGCGGCATTGATCTCGAGGCATCGGACGGATATTTCGAGAGCAGGAGTGCAGCGGGGCAGTCTGGGTAGCAGTCCTGAGGCTCTAGAGCCATGGAGATGTTCATAGGGTACCCCATAGATGGTAGGTGGTCATAAGGGAGGTGAATAAGCGAATGCAAGCTTTCCATTGCCCTCCTGACTCCCTTCTAAGGGTGCAGACAGGCTAATGTACTTGCCAACACTTGAATAAACATCCTCCATTAGAGGACCGCACAACTGTTGAGGAGGGGTATTTCCTCCTCAGGACAGGTCACACGGATATCCGTTAGATGGGATTTACACGCGCCAGTGCCCGAAAATGTCAATTTTCGCCACCGGGCGTATCACCGTCTCCCTCCTTTGCCATAAGCCCCGCATGCCTCCGGATGAACGCCTTGATCTTCGAGAATGCTTCTTCAATTGGGTTGAGGTCCGGTGAATAGGGTGGTAGGTATTCCAGCCGAACACCATGTTCCTCTAGCAGCTCTGCAATCTCGGGTCCTTGGTGTATACGTGCATTGTGACCATTGTCCATGACGAGAACACTCAATGTGCCAGGGAATGGGGTGCAAAGGGGGAGGACAGAGTGCTCAAGGTAATTGAGGAACCCCCGCTTCGTGAGTGACCCCTCCACCACAGTGTTGCTCACCATCCCGTCGATGGTGAGCAGGCCTTCAGCAGAGAATCGACGACCACGGATAAACACACCCTTCTTGACTGCTCGCGCACCTAACCCTGCCCGGCCAAACCGCCTTGACCCCGTCCTCTCATCCTTCGACACCTCATCGAGAAACCCAAGCTGCTCCGGGGTGTATTGAGCCATTCGGCGGATGAAGTTGGCTCGTTTCTCCTCATCCCTTTCAGCAGCAATCTTCTTTAGCTTCTTGCGTGAGACCCGAGCACGCTCCAATGCCCGATAGATGGTGGTAAAGTGGACAGCAACAAATCGGTTGGTTTGTAAAAGCATCTGGAGCTCATCGAGGAACCAGTCGGGCCTATGTTTGATGACACGTAGGAGGTAGTCGATATCTTCAAATTGGAATTGACGTGGACGTCCACGGAGCCCAGTGGAATGCCTAACAACATCGCCGGTTTCGAGGAGGCACCTGCGAACACGGAAGAATGTGCGGCGGCTCAGTTTGAGGCAGTCGAGGATATCGGGGAGCTCCAATAGGTTACGGTCATATAGCCTGATAGCGGCCCATTTGACATCCGCAGAGATAGGGCGGTATGGCATAGTCGATGGTGGTGGTAGAGGAACACGAACGACGATCAAATGGTTGGCGACGGGATCATTGGTATTATTTATTTATTTGTATTTACATTTTGTGTCGCGCGGCGAGTGCCAAGGTATATGAAAAGAGCTGTAATCAGTTAATCATATTTTCCAAATTCTTCATCTCCTCGAAACGGTTACCCTCATCGAAGCACCTGGGACTAGAGCAAAACGATCGACGTCGTCGCGCTCACCTTTTAGGCCATCTTAAAGCACGCGCATGGATGAAAGTCAGGCGGGTCTTGGTATGCTGTCCAGATTCCTCGAAACATACCTGAACAGGTCAGACCTTGGCTCTCTCCAGTCTTGCTCCAACCAATCTGTCGAACAGATCCCGATTGTGGGCATACCTGGAAGTCGTAAGCCCTTTCGAAGCTTATTCAGTGAGTTCGAAGGGTGGGTTCTGCCATTGCTTTCCAGAAACCAACTGATATGCACTCTCTAGGATCGTCTCACGGGTGCTCTGCCTTCCTAATCCCGCGCGCTTGGTATTGGGCGTCTAAATCGTTCAACGTTGCCCTCGCCTTCGGGCCCTCGAATCAGTGCACCTGAGAGAAGCATGGCTGGGTGACACAGTCCGAGTTTGCCCGGGAGGTAATACGGGAAGGAGCTCAATCTCTTCTTTGAAAATAGGGAGCATATCTACGATGCAGGTCGTTTTATGTGGTTCGGCGTCCGGGCAGTACAGAATTCATTGAGCTGAACCGGCTTTGAGGTACGTTTTATAATCGAAGTTGGACGTACATGTCGATGGCTCACCAGGTTCTTCCCCGGTACCTCTCAGTACGCAGCTGAATTCCTGAGAGCGGACTGTGCCATTCGGCGATGGTTTTCAGCCACAGGCTTTATGACACGCTCGTGAAGGTATTAACAATATGGATACACCTTTGGTGATTCGTAGGGAGACGATAATATGGGGTAATGGACAGTGCACCCGGAGAGCTCAGACGACATGGCGGATCTACAGTGTGATGTAACAGGTAAGATGCCCCATAAACCCTAGAGGATTAACCTCTCACTAATACTTATATCAATTTGACCGGGATGCTTCGCAAGCGTTGACGTCGAAACGCCTCCCCGCTCATATGTTGTGTTACACCCTTCAATGAAGCGCGGCAAAAAGGGATGATACATCAACTTAGTTTTACTGCCGACACCCGGCGTTGTTTGAGAGAGGTGTTTTCCAGTCACACCCACCCAACCACTGACCCCTTGAACTGCATGCAAATCATGCAAGTACTGTGACGATCTGCATCAGGTTCAACAGGAACCTGATGCGATAGTAGTTGTGATGCGCTGAAGCACTCCGGCGGCGTGGTGATACCAGAGTGTTCTGCATCCCGCAGTCGACCTTATCTTTCTCATTGGTCCTTCATTGTAGGGCCCTTGAAACCCTCCTCACTTCCCGGCACTCTTCCATCTTGAGGTAGGTACTAGGTAGGTATGAAGGCGTTGTGGTCCAACTCCGGAGCTACCTCACACCATGAGGCTCGCTGGGGCAAGCCCGACTATACGCCTCATGCTTGAATAAGCACGCTGCGATATTTCGGGAAACCGTCTGTCGCATGAGGAGCGTCGTCCTCGGAGGACGTTGGGATCATGGGGTCGTAATCATTCCGTTTTCGGTCCTCGGATGTTTTAGGCTCCTTTTTCGAAAGCCACCACATATAAGCATTGCCGTACTGCATGGAACACATTCCTTCGTGAGCCCCCTACAATCTTCACCTCACTGCTGGCCTATTCGGGACATCCCCTGCGTCTCACTGCTTCAATCGTTGGACGGGAGGGAGGAGGTGGATGCTTGCCGGTAGATGGCCTCACTGGTACACGCGTATGAACAGACGAGAAATGTGAACGTGAGTTGGAATGCCCAATGTGCCTCCAGAGTTTGAGCCATCGGCGCTAACGGTCAGGAAACACAGTACTTGGTGAGGCCTTATTTGCAGTTCCCGGGAAAGCATATGAATGGCGATCTTGACATAATCATCCTTTACTCGACGTAGGCAGCTAGTGGATATGCTCTCACAGTGAGTGAAGTTCCCAATCGTTTTAGCGCATTGACTGACATGTACCGGCGTCAAAGGTAGCCGATTTCATTCATACATTCCCCGACGAGGTATGGAAGTTTCCCTTTCCAGTTGCCCAGCTCTATCTTACTCACCTATGACTTTGCGTGTAGGTCCGACTCATGTGGCCCACCCCACTGAGCGTCGCCAAAGTACTGTTCTTCGCTGCGAGATACTACGTTCTGGTGCATTGTGTACTGGCATCCATGTGTGAGCCATTCGTCGCTCATAACACAAGCGCACGACTGATAGCTCTTCTGAATATCTAGATCATTTACGCACAGGTCTTTCACCTGAGGAATGCAAGAGATCTTTCGTTCAACTATTCGGTTCGTTCCTTAATTTGTACAAAGGAGGTTAGGCTATAGCTCATGATCAACGTGTCTAGTTTCTTCCGGTGCTTCGGTACTCTGCGCGGAAGGTACGTGGGGTCAAAGAGGGAAGATAACTATTCTGGAGAACCGTTAAATCTCATCCGCAACAGCCATCCTTTTCGTTCGTGTTTTCGCGTTCTCTGAAAGGAACAGGAAGGTGTTGATATACCTTGTAATTCAGTACATTGTGAGTCCATTAGTCGTAGTACGCCATGCCAGTGCGCCATGAACACCAGGTTGACAGCTTCAAAGGCCATCCACGCTCCCTCAGTCGGCATCCTGATAACATTTCTGCTGTCTGTAAAATGTACGTTTCCCATTCACCGGCTTTGATATGGTATGGTCACTAACGATACACCATACAGTCGCTCCGGCAGCTCAGCCAGACTTGCCATGCATGACTGCCTCGGCAGGTTACAAGTACATTGGAATCAATTTTTCGTTGGCGTTGTTAAGCGTCGTCAGTACGTCGAATTTCGCATTTATCATTGGATGTTATCGATTCTGATATTTTGGTCGTAGCTATCATGGTCATTATGGTGTACATCGCCCATCGGAAATACCGGAGGCTAAATAGCAATCTCCTTAAGCTGTTCTATCGGGATGGAATACTCTATTTTCTCTGCTTATCCGGTATGTCTATTTGCCTAGTCACAACGAAGTCCGTACTGAAAGATGTGCAATGTTCCCCTCTACTATGCTATCAGGACTGGCCACAGCAAATATCGTCGCTTCCTTCGTAGCCTCCGCGTCGTACAAATTTCTATTGCTCGAGTAAGTTTGGTCTATCCTCTTCCCTCGGGCTCAATACAGTGCTTATATACATCGACTCCCCTTGGTAGAACACAAGTTCTCCTCCACTCCGTACTCTCCACGCGCATGCTCCTGCACTTGCGCAAATGGGCTGAGCACGACATCAAAGGTGGAAGGACTGTTGAGACCAGTCTTGGGGAGATAGAGTTTGTTGTTCGACTTCGAAATGCTCGTGGCGCGATGTCCACGTTACCTTCTGAGACACTCGCGGATGCGACCTTCAACAGATATGATTCAGCTGCCTTGCTTTAGGGGCATAGATTTAAGAAAGGGTAGCAGAGCCCATGACTTAGTAATAATAAAATCACGACTAGAGCTTGTGAAATACATACCAAGAAGGACCTTCACTTGCCAGAAATGAGATGAATACTCTGATTCTGAAAGACTGGGCTGTGTGTGTGCTGTTTTCGCCCCGAGCGCTTGTGATGGGCGTCTAATGCCAAAGCATTCTGACCCGGCCTTCACAGCAGCCCATGCAGGCATAATCTTACGAGGCTTGGCAGTTTACTCGCGCACTCTACTTCTTACATCCAAACGGAAATGGAAAATATGCTGGCACCTCGGTTCAAGGGAATCTTCGGATGGAATGTCGGAAGGAGACACAGCGAGAATATTGACCTTTTAGAAACTGTATAGGCCTGGGATCTGACCTCTGGGTCGAGGAGGGAGGGCGAAAGAAGCTCAACCAGAAGATGAGAGACCGACGAAACCGATTCTGATGGGTTCTTCGGGGGCGACGTTAGACACTCTTCGATATGAGAGGTGGACTGAGTATGAGCGAGGCATAACCCACAAGCTTCATTATATGCGCGCGAGGGCCAACATCGTTCACACCCCTGGGAAACCTTCAGGAATGGCACGACCCTGCCCACGACGCGGGCTCTTGCTAAGCAAGCCCGAGCATCGCCAATGGTGGAGGTTTGGAATAGAGTCGTTGTGGGTGCCTCAATTTCGCGACCTTACCCTGCAGTGTTGAGAATGCAACCGCTGTTACATGTCTGTGCGGTTGATTGTGCAAAATATGGCAATACGGCTATACCTTCGAGATTTGCGGCTCCAGACCATGAGTCAAGCGAGCGAGAGTGGATTTTGCTGAGCAAGAAATGGCCCTAGCGTAGTAGCAGACAATTTGAGCTCGGCCTTGGGGAGGCGATCTTTTGGCTCTGTCAGCATCCTACGTACTGCCCGATTGTAATACAGGCCCTTGAGACTTGAGTTCGAGGTATATTGCGCCAAATGTAATACCTGATCCCAGGTCTGTGGGTAGAAGTGATGTGGATGGCAAGTATGCGACGAACCTCTTCCAATCTGAGTCTTCCACGGCTCGAGATATGTCGAAAGAGGCAGCAGGCGAACCACGTCGTGCGCCTGGTTCAACTCAACGATCTTGCATTCAGGTCACGGTCTGATATTCAGTCATTGTCAAGGGACTGGACCCGGGCCAGAGCTCGTGGTGGTTCGAGAAGAGACGTTCAAATTTGCCGTCGCTAGCCGCCGGTCCGAGGCGCAGGGCGCCAGAATTTTCACATCCGAGTCACGTGTGATTGACGCGCCGCACTTCGCGTGTATCATTGATCCCAATGACAGGGGCATATCTGAACAGGTATATAGCGCGACGAGAAGGTAAGCAAGGGGTTTTGGGAGAACTTTAAATAGAGAATAAACAACAATTCTGAGAAGTCCGAATGAATATCTGAGATGGAAGTAACGACAGGAATAGTTTCGATAAGGAACGAAGCAAGAACGAAGTCCAAGTGACCATTTCCATCGAGATGGGGTAAGGCTACGCGGAAAATCAGAAAACAGGCTCAAGGCGCCAGTGCTGTTGGGGGATTTAAGGCGGTTAGAACTTAATAGACCTCATTTGGCTGTAATGCCATTTACCTGGTTGGGGTTCTGATAATTGCACGACCACATCTGGAGCTAGTTAAACATCGTCAAGGTAGTCAGCTAAAGATCATCTTAACTCGTCCATTCTATCAGGTAATACGTACTTGATTTCCATTTGTAGTTTGACCATCGGTCAGGTCCAAGCATTGAAACTTCCCCGTCCAGCTGATATGATCCTCTGGCACAATCACCACATTAGAGACCCAATGCGTGAAATCCTGGTTCGCGTTCCCAGCAGCGCATGTCCAGATCTGCATCTTTCCTGCAGTCGTTTGCCCATCCTTGACATCAATGCACTTGTCCGTGCCAAGGGGTTGGAGCCGAGACCCGTTGAACTGCCAGACTTGCTCGGGGCGCCAGATATCGGTGCGGCAGTCCTGTTATCGGCGTCAGTACAAGGATGGCACGGACAAGAAAAGGAATTGCATAAGTACCTGAATCTGGACTTGGGCCCCGTCATTCTCGCCCGCGGCTGTGACGCACTTGGCCGTGTTCACCTGCGACCTGATCCTATAGATGCTTGCCAACGGGAGGTTGGTAGGGCAAGCGACGGAACTGTCGACTGGCAGAGGCGTATTCGGGTAATGGTAGAGGGTATACGCTTGGTACTATAGAAGGGCCACTATCAGCAATCCTCAAAATAGGTAAGATACTAGGAAAAAACGTACATCGTACCAGCAATAGCTCGTACCAATGGATCCATCGCTGTGTGTCTCCTGATACTTGCACTGAATGTACTGACTGAACGTCGTCGCGTCGACAAGGGGTACGTTCGTCCCATTGATGGCAAGGAAATTCTTGCATCCGTAGAGACCTGGTGGCCTCTGAGCGAGCACAACTGGAGCAAGGAATGCCGCGACGGCGAAGATGGATTTCATGAGCATTGTGGGGATTGGCTCAAGGAAGTGGGCACAAGGAAAAAAGCAGAGTACAGTAGCGAGTTATATAGCCCGCCGCTCGCATTATGAAACCTTCAAATTCGAGGTCATGACGGTGATTGTGCGATGTGTCCTGTCGGTGCACCTCATGCTTAGGTACCCCACAGTCAGTGGTATGGATCTGAATCAGAAATCCCCCCATGATCCGTGTCGTTAGTGTCGGTAAATAGAGGCCTAAACCTGACGCCGCCGTGATACAAGGGCGCATAGTAGGTCACTTGCAGCGCACTAGCCTCGTCATTAACGGCACAAGTTCGCACAGTCGGACAGTTCAACGGATGCATAGACAGTTTCTGGAACAATGAGGAGCGTTGCATAGCATTCTACCAGAGATATCCTGGTCGAGGATGTTGATGATCTCCGAAATCCCGGTTATGAAGTATGTACCATGCCCCCGGCGTCTACTCGGCGCCAAAAAGAATGAGCATCTTTCGGCGGAAATATCGGTCCTATGCTTGTCCTATGCGTCCTTCTTGTTGCAAGGAGTCCGATAGAAACCAATACCTGGCACCTAATTCATGCCCAGGTATGATTCTCGTGCCCACCCCCAATATTGGACCTCGATGAATCAACTTACCCCACTTGAGCCTCAGCCCGGTGGCCAAAAATTCTGCGTTGCGGTGCGGTAATTTGCGGTAAATATACGAAAACTGAAAATTTTGGGCCTGGATGCATACGTACATAGTTATATAACTCAGCATATGTCAGTACAGTCTACCAGCATAGAAATAACAAAGCGAGGAGATGCCTATGGAATACCTGATAATATGTCAAAGTTGGTCCAATTCCAGCGACTGTTGGGCAAATCACAGACTCTAGAGCATGAAATAGGGCTATATGAGAACTACCTTTATATATATGGTATGGCCCACCTCATACATAACGACTTTGGGCAGTGGAACCCAACACCTTCCCCAAACCAGGGAATTGATGTTGAGCCTTAGTTGATTCCCACACGTCAAGTTGCGTTGACTTGCGGTGATCTGCATGTACTTTGCGGTTATTTGCGTTGACTTGCATCGAATTTGCGGTAGGTGACCTTCAATTTGCGGTGGGTTTGCGTGAAAAGTTTTTCTTTACAGGTGGGACCTTAGAATACATTAGTTATGGAAGTATATTAGTATATTGTATCTCTCATTGTAGTATACAATCCCATATTGTGTCGCACGGTGCCATCAATATGGAGTGTGCCGGGCACGAATCTAATCGCCGTGCAAAAACTACCCAAAGGAAATGGGAAAAACCAAGCTAAGTACATTAGAGGTATATTCTGGGTATATTACACGAAATTTGGAGAGGTGACGAGATCAGGTTCAACTGTGGTGCAGTGAATAGTTGGTGGGTGCCCATATTGAGACTTGCACGGCGCCATCAAAGTTCGATAAGTCAACCGCCATTTTGCACCCCACTCCACAAGTACCTAAAGAATTCAGGAGATAACTTGACATTAGATTTAAGGTAGCTAGAGCATCGTGAATATGGAATCTTGTGAGGCGAGTGCATCAGGTTCAGCAGTAAACATCAATATACAATTCATTCGCACTTTTGGGGGACAGAGCTATACTACGATACGTGATGCTTCTTGGCTCGCTTTTTACTGCCAGGAATAAATTCTTCGTCCGACTCCCCTTCTCCCCTTCGTTTCTCTGTCTGTAAACGTTGATCCATAGTCACCTTTCTGGTGAGGCGAGTTGCGACTGGGACTGGGGCCGGAAGGTGAGCGAGTTTCTCTTGTTCCTTCTTCTTTGGCTTCGGCTTGGGTGTCGAGGGGACGGGCTTGCTTGGCTGTATTACCCGAAAGGTAGATTCACCATTCAGGGTAGCTGGCGGCTCGTTCGGGTTGAAGGGGAATGGTTCTGGGCCCAAAGCAGGGTCCCGAGGGGGCCGAGTCTTCAAGGGATAGGGTGTTGAACCAAACAACGCCATATCATCCTTGTAATCATGAACGAATGTCCCCATGATGTATGGGGAACCATCCTCAGTCAGAATGCGAATGAGGTTTGCAGGATGCTCCACTGGTACATCACCGATTTTGCGTTGAATTTGCGAGTGCCCTTTGAGGAGGTGCGTATTCATACTCCAGTCCTCCGATGCGATGGTGGATGATGTGATCTGAGGGGTTGGATCGAGCGTAGAGTTCCCCAGAAGGTTGGCTCGGTTGCAGTAGAATGCCCGTTCATGCGTGGTGAGTAGCCGTTGGATTCGGGATCGAGTCGCAATATCGTTTTCTGTAGTCATGCTGTACTCCTTCTCTGTGAGAATGCGCGAAAGTTCGAATATTTCTGCGTCATCGGACGGCTCGAGCTTGAGGTATTTGCGGAGGACCAATAGTCGCAGAAGGACTACGACACAGATGTGCTCTTCTTCCTTCCCTGCTAAGAGCTCTGTAAATGTCATCGAGATGTAGTTATCGATAGCTGCTCGATGTCCGGGAAAGAGGGGAATTGAAAACATCTTCGATGGGAAGCGGAGGAGATGCTTTTTTCGAGCGAAGTGACGCTTAGGCGTGGAGAGCGGGAGCTCTTCCATCCACTCCATTAGCACATTCATGATGGGATGGTATCGGATACCAGTGACAAACTCCACAATGGCAGTCTCAGCATCCTTCAAAGCAGAGAGTATGCCAAGTGAGTCCGCTTCCCACAGTGCTTCGACGTCCTCTTCGCTTGTAATATCATAGAGCACAATTGGCCAGACGATTGAGCCCAATGAGTTCTTTCAAAATAAGAGAATGAATATGCGGATTTGCAAGTGCTCAGTAAAGAATGACACTCACTGGTAAATCTGTTGCGAAGTCGTCTCGCCAGAGCATACTATAACACTCCTGCACGGATAGTGTGAAGGTATCTGACACCATGACCGGAGATTTTTGAGGCCAGTCATTGTACTTGTGCCACTGCAGAGTAACCGTGTCATTAGTACGGGAGATAATCTGCGCTGGATACGATTTTCGGTTGTTCAGTCTGGTGATTTGGTGCACGTTGACCAGGAGGAAGCGACCAAGCCTATATCAAATACACGTAAGTGAGTGAGTCATTGCAAATGGTAGAAATACACTGTACATTGACTGATCCCAGCGACCGTTAATTGCATACCTGCATTGAGGACAGCAGAACAGAAAGTCGATGTCGTCAAGATGATCTTTTGGAAGAAACCGGCGCATGCATGAAGTATGCCAGACCACCTTACACAGATGACAGAGAATCGTGGACAACGCAGCTGCGCCATCTAGCCCACATGTCTCGCAAGATGGAATAGCAATATCAGCTGTGACTGAAGCAGCGGGCTTCGCCTTAGCCTTTGCAACTTTGTCCCAAAGAGCCAAAGCGTCAGATAAGCTCGTGCTTGGGCCCGGCTTGTTGCTTGGACCAGGCGTGTTGGTCTCTGTGGGTCCATCGATGTCGTCATCCCAGAGAGACTTGGATTCAAATATTGAGTGAATGAGTGGTTCATCCTCGGAGCTGAAGTCGTTATCGTAAACCGTGCCATCAGAGCGACTGGATTTGGATGGGGTAGACCCCATTTCAATATCCGACCCAGAAGAGCTGCCGTCTGACACGCTGAGAGGTCGTTTTGGAATTGAGCCAACACTGCTGACTCGCTCGTAGTGGTGAAAGTTGTCCTTCATTTTCTGGATGGACTGAGTCGTCTGCCAGGAGAGCGTAAGACCAGAGTATACCGTGGACACATGTATTTGAACACATACCTTTCCCAGCTGGCTGGTGCGGTGGTAGACGTAGTAGGATTCATCGGTCGTCCGCTTTTGTAAGGGATGGGTGCCCTTTTTAGCTCTACGCAGCCTCGAGTTCATGTCGTCGTATGTGTAGGAAACTCCGCCGAGCATAAGCTCAGCAGTGAAGTGATCCTTTTTATGAATGATACGCCCAACGAGGGTATACACAATCTCCGAGTCAGGGGAGATAATCTTGAATGTTTCGTCAAATCGGAGATGGTTGTGGGCCCGCCGCTTCCCGTCTGAAAGGTTCGACCCGACTGTCAAGATTAGCGGCCAGTAGAAGTTGACGGCTGATGGAGCCGCATTCAGTTCACATCCATCCGTTGCACATGGAGTTTGACCAGCAGCAATAGACGGATGTAGCTCCTGGTTGGGAAGTATGACAGCGAGGTTTGAGAAGTATTCTTCTAGTCCGATTGAGGTGTCCATCTTCAGTAATTTCTGGAGCGCAGCAGCATACTCGCAGTGTGGATGCATGATGGCCTTGGGCCTCTCGGGGTACTGCGTGCATCGGTGCCCCGCACCACAGGCTGACTCAACGGAGTATTGAACAGCCATGTACCTCTGTGCCTCAAAACATGGCTCGAAGTCCTGGGGCAGGGTATATCAGATTTTTCGACCCTCTTAAAAACCTAATATCCATGCTCACCTCAATCATAGGCTGAATCCAGCATAACGCAGAATGATGCCCGGACGAGCTAAGCTCTGCATGCGCATTCCGCTGAGCTTGCGAGAAGTCCATGACCTATAGCAAAAATAAGCATTAGCGCATTAGCGTGTGCATGCGTTGCAGTTGCAGCAAGGCGACGTCAAGGCGACGTACATTGAGAAGGTATTCCTTTTTGAATGGAAGCCCGTCGCGCTGGACTTTGGCCATGACAGCATCATTCAGATGCTTGAAGTGCGGGCGATGGTGGGCGGCGTCTTCACCAAAAACGAGGGTAAATAGAACTGGGACCCAAGCTTTCAGCGTCTCGCTGAATGCAGATGTCGAGAGAAGAACACCATCCTTGAAGTAAGAATGGTTTCCATCCGTTACAAAGCCGTGTCGAGAGCCAACAGTGTCTTTGTCGAGTACCCAGTCATCGACAGTCGCCTCCAGCACCGAGTTCATAAACGCTGTCCGGAAAATGAATAATCCTTGGTCGTGTAGCTGCGAGAAGATTAGAAACGGCTCCCCGAGCTCGCCATTGAGACCTAGAATTTGTTTTATTGTGGCCCCAGCAGTAGTGTTCTTCGGCATTGTGTTCGTAACTCCAGTCCGAGCCTGGCTCTTGGCGACGAAGTACCGAGCGGCGCTGGGATTAGCAAGAGCAGGCGCAATGTCGGGCAAGGGCACGGATCCAGGATTCAGATCACCGGTGCGAAGAGCGTGAACCGTTGCATTCGCCCCTCCACGCACGACTTGAGCATCGAGTTGAGCAGTTTCTGAAACAGAGAGGTGGCTCGTGGGTGGGCGTGGGTGGTCGTGATATCCTTCGTGCTCCCAGCGGAAGTATTCTTCACCAGTCTTGATGTCCTTTGCACGATACCGATGGCACCTGGCGGCACAGTCATGGTGGACAAGTGGACCGGACCCGCATAGGGCGCAGCCGGCGTGAATTTGCTTCTCCTGAGTGCTGGGATCGGTTTTGGGCTTCACTGGGCGTACACAGGCCGGATTGGGGCATACGTCAACCCCAAGGCACTTGCTCGTCTTCGCTTTTCCAATGGCAACGGAGTATTCGGTGGCTTTGCGGTTCCAGTTGCTTGTACCATAAGAACGGAACTGCCACTTCGCCTGGTCGTTATTTGGCTTTGCTTCGTCCTCTGTTTCGAATTTTCGAACTCGTTTCCCATTCGGCCAGTCGTATAGGACAGTTCCTAGTATATTTTAGAGCATTATATCGACGTAGGCACTGTAGACGTACCAGGTTCCGCTGTACATATTCCCTCTTCCTCCGGTTCTCCTTCTGAGTCCGAACTCGAATCCGATGCCATGCTAACCTTCTGCTTTGCCTCTAGTGCTGCCTGAGATTCGTCCCTAGCTTGCGGCACCTTTTTGCGACTGTCTGCGGCTGGGGGTTTCGCGATTTTTGCTTGTTCGGGCACGGGTAAGCGCTGTCTGGTTGCGGCGGGTTGAACGGTCTCGATGGTCGGCATTTTGGGTGGTTGCGTCGCTTCAGGCGGGTTAAACGAAGCCATAGGTACTCCAACATTGTATACTCCTGGATTTCCATAACCTAGACACACCAGAACGAAGATTATCAGCCTAGCATTGCTTGAGCCCTGAAGTTGGAACTCACCATTCATGTACGGTGCCGAAACAGACATGTATTGGCTTGGATGGTACCCATGGAGCATCATATGGGGTGGTGGTTGCGCATACGGACCGTATATATGCCCTGGAGGGGCAGCGGGTTGGTACATTGGAGGATATTGCATGGGATGGTGCTGATACTGCGGCTGGTTCACAACGGGCACTGGCGGTGCTTGTTGCTGTTGCTCGTCCTCCGAAAAGAAGGCAAAAAGCGCCCTTTTGAGTCTCTTCATGTCTTGATGATCTGTGTAAGGCAAAACGTGCGTTATTAGAGGTTGTCGAGTCCTCAAAATCTTTGGAGCGAGGCGCCTAATCGGGAACGGAAGCTTATAATGGCCCAGCAAAACATCGCTCCAAGAATCAAAGTCTGTAGGCGAAAGCGCATATATTGGGTCTATAATGTATAGATACAGTCTCTAGAAACCTGTTAACACCAATATACCAGCCATACTCGAGGTGGACGACTTACCACAGCCCACCCCGCCCCTATTGAGGGTCACCACCGGCCATCAATCCTGTTCCCCAAGCCCATGCCCAACCCTCCGTCTTGCGCCCTCTCCAAGCCTCAAGAATGTTTTCGAGATATACTGGGTATCTGCTGGTTGAGTGGATGTGGTCCTCGGTGCTCGCTGTTGTGGTGGTAGGCAGTCAGAATCGACGATGTCGTTGCGGCGCTTTGCGTCACCTCAGACAATTCCCACAGTCATTTAACCTCTCCGCTGATCAAGGACAGGCTGGGCTGGAAGAACGATGCACTATATCTTATCTACTGAGTACTGAACATCCTCAACACCCTATTATACCCCCGTGTCCTCCCCCAGAAGCCCTACGCAAAACACGCAACCTCACGCAAGTCACCGCAAATACCGAAAATCTTGCGGCAATCAAGGCATTTGCGGTAACTTGCGTGTTATATACCGCAAGGCCATCAACGCAAGCTACCGCAACGCAACGCAAAAACATGAACCACCGACTCTGGCTATATATGTACTTTCCAGTGCATCTTGTACTCGCCCTCTCGTGGCATCCTCCTGGACGACGAACGGGCGCTTATTCCCTGCGACCCTCCAATTACATATGGGCACCTGTGCGTAGAGCTAAGTCGAAACTCGTACCTATACCACCCTGAGTTTGTCCCAAGGTAGAGGGCTGGACAATTCACAGTCCTCTCAGTGACGGGGTCGAGGAATGGATTCAACTTCGATCCCATCACTCCATAAATAAGCGCCCAATTAACCTCGCGGCTCCTCATCCCTCAAGACTTGGCATCAGAAGCGAACGCGTAACATGAAATATAAGTATGATTAAATAGTATACACGGTGGTCAAACCTCGGTAGGCCCTGGTTTTGGCCCTTGTGAGGACCACATTTGAAGTTCCACTTCACCAGCATCAGAGGTTTCGTCCCCATTCGCAGGTAACACGAGGCTAGGACGAAATACAGGGTTGCTATCGAGTACCCACGGAGGGATCGACGAGTCGCTCCCCGCATATTCGCTAAGTTGATCTCGAGCTGCGTCTACGCGGATTGCGATTAGCAAGAATACGATGCCTAGTCGGGCGGGAGTAGATGTTAGTTGGCATGCTGAGCACTATAGCTAGACGCGAGGCATACCGATACTGGGTATAAGAGAGCCACGAATAGTGTACTGAATAGGATGACCATCGAAATAAAAAATTATCATCATTAATAGCATTATGGTGTAAAGCATGGCGCTTTCCACTATTATCCTTGCGACCGTTAGAAGGCTCGTATTGGTTGGAACCGATACCAGTCCAATGGACTGGGACCGCCTATGCTGTCGTATAATCTTCCATGCAATCAGGCCTGTAGTAAGGACGTTCTGGGCAAAAGGTAGAGGATAGGCTAGGTTGACGAATGGCTCGATCCCTTCGTAGGAAGTCCATTGGTGGCCCCACCAGATGTAGAGAGTAAGGTTGATGGCTTGATAGAGGACGATGAGGAGTTTGGTCGATGATGGTTTGGGAGAGGGGCCGACTTACCCATTGCAGCGAGGGATAAAAGTGTTGGAAGGATGATAACATAGACGTTGTTGCCCCATATTACATAGCAACGGTAGATCTGGTAGTGTAACCCACATTTAGTCGAAAGCAGGCACTGAACCGCAACGAGAGACTTACAACCAATGCATCTGCAACCCAAGTCATGATGCCATTCATAACACTGTAGGCATAGTTATCCCAGTATGCAGCCATGCGAAAATATCCCAGTGGGACGCCTGTGGGAGACAGCATGAAGCCGAATGCTCGAAGGAGGCGGTATGTCGTGATGACTGTCCATGAGAGTATCCGTTGCCGAGTCCATGGTTAGCGGCACCTTGGTTAAGAACGAGAAAGACGACACTCACATTCGTGAAACGTGGCCGTGACAAACATTAAAATGATTGAACCGAAAAAGATCTGAGCCCGTGGAGGAAGGCGCTGCCAGTTAGAAATCGCCAGAGCTTCCCTGTTGTCAAGAGTTCAGGCCCAGAAAGCATATCCATACCTTTCGGGCTGTTGACTTCTCTGAGCTGGCTCGACGCGCGATCATGATACGCATGGCGAAGGTGAACAGACATGCATAGAAGCCTTGGCACTATTACTTCGTGGTACCTTTGAAGTTGATGGGCATTGACTGACCGTAGAATAGAGTCTATGGTGCGGAGACATCCCGGGTTAATTCCAGAACGCGAATGGATATGAAGGACAAACCAACACACCTCTAGCCACGCTGCGGCCAGCAGACAGACCTGGTCGATTCTGTCATTTTCCTTGTAAACTGGCATTTCACGTTGAAAGGATCGTCTCAGAACGCTTCATAGATATCGGTGCTAAAACGTTTTGCACTTTGGAGAGAGGTCTGAGAGAGAATGCGGGAGAGAGCCGTTCTAACCAAGGGCGGTGTGTGGTCCGGTTCGGTGTATGTTGAGAAGGGTGTTCCCTGCCGTACCCAAAGTATAAGTATGGACTGTATAGTTGAGCGCTTTCGTAAAAAAGTCAGTGACAAAGCTACTCCCGGCTACTTGTCTGCTAGGCGGGTATGTATGCTGATGGGCCCAGTTGGTAATAATCTTGTACTGCTTATATTTTGAGTTGAATCCCCATAGGCCCCACGTCGGACCTGTATCGTCTATGTTTAGAGATTGGGCGGTAAGAGCGAGGAAAGGGAGGGCCTTGGGAGGGCCCTCCTCGCGGTGCCATAAAATCCAGTCCCCGGAGAGCTAATCTAATTGATCATCAATATTGCTCCCTTAGTAGGGAGTAACGTCCGCTGGCCATGGTGCTTCCAAGCTTCTCCTTTTTGGCGCAGCAAATTGAGTATCCCAGGCAGATGCTGAGCGCTGAGGCCTGAGTCACCACCACCACGGTTGCCATATTTTGCCTCTGTGTGAGAAAGCCTGTCACGGTGTCGAGAATGCGACATGCCAGCCGCTCGGGTCTCGTCCTCGTTATGTTGATATTTGCATGCCAGACCCCGGTGGCCGCCCCGTCCGGCGTCAAGCTCTGGGAGGCTCTGGGTACTTGGGAATACACACACAGAGACAGAGGAGTACTTGAATTCGATGGACAGTGTCAGTGGGCTGGCCGAACCTCTACGAGATTGATACGGAGATGAGCATAGTTTCCAAGGTACGGTTTTTCGGCGTAAAACTTGGGGGGACCGCACTAAGTATCCATATACAGTATTCGGGACTTTCAGCGAGTTACATCTTTTGCTACTCCTTTTAGGAATCACTGACATAATTCTAGTAGTTCACTATCGGTGCTGCCAATGGAGGAGCCACCAATGGCGCTGCGAATGGCGGCGCCGTTGTTGGCGCCGCCAATGGAGGAGCCCACACTGACGGCGCTGCGAACGGCGGAGCCAACAACGGTGCCGCCAATGGGGGAGCCCACAACGGCGCCGCCAATGAAGGAGCCAACAACGGCGCTGCGAACAATACTAACGGTGCCTCCAATGGAGGAGCCAACAACGGTGCCGCCAATGGAGGAGCCAACAACGGCGTTGCGAACGGCGGAGCCAACAACGGAGGTGCTGCGAATCCAGGTGCTGCTAACGGGGGTGCTGCGAATGGAGGCACTGCTAAGGGGGGTGCTGCCAATGGAGGCGCTGCTAACGGGGGTGCTGCCAATGGAGGCGCTGCTAACGGGGGTGCTGCCAATGGAGGTGCCGCCAATGGAGGCGCTGCTAATGGAGGCGCTGCTAATGGAGGCACTGCTAACGGGGGTGCCGCCAATGGTGGAGCCAAGAACGGGCCCGGTGCTGCTGTTCTAGAAAGTACTTCAGGTCGCGATGAATACGATAAATGCCCCAATCGAACGCCCGTAATTCCTTCGCCGTCTTGCTCGAAATGGGCGTTTCGCAGCTTTCGCTCATTGATTCTCCTGGTTGCCCATTTGCGGATCTGATTGAACATGGTGAGTGTGTTTTCTTCGTAGATGTCAGTCGAGGAAGGCGTATGTACCGGTTCCATGTTATACTTCGTCGCCAGCTTGAGTGGTGGCCAAAATTCTGCGTTGCGGTGCGGTAATTTGCGGTAAATATACGAAAACTGAAAATTTTGGGCCTGGATGCATACGTACATAGTTATATAACTCAGCATATGTCAGTACAGTCTACCAGCATAGAAATAACAAAGCGAGGAGATGCCTATGGAATACCTGATAATATGTCAAAGTTGGTCCAATTCCAGCGACTGTTGGGCAAATCACAGACTCTAGAGCATGAAATAGGGCTATATGAGAACTACCTTTATATATATGGTATGGCCCACCTCATACATAACGACTTTGGGCAGTGGAACCCAACACCTTCCCCAAACCAGGGAATTGATGTTGAGCCTTAGTTGATTCCCACACGTCAAGTTGCGTTGACTTGCGGTGATCTGCATGTACTTTGCGGTTATTTGCGTTGACTTGCATCGAATTTGCGGTAGGTGACCTTCAATTTGCGGTGGGTTTGCGTGAAAAGTTTTTCTTTACAGGTGGGACCTTAGAATACATTAGTTATGGAAGTATATTAGTATATTGTATCTCTCATTGTAGTATACAATCCCATATTGTGTCGCACGGTGCCATCAATATGGAGTGTGCCGGGCACGAATCTAATCGCCGTGCAAAAACTACCCAAAGGAAATGGGAAAAACCAAGCTAAGTACATTAGAGGTATATTCTGGGTATATTACACGAAATTTGGAGAGGTGACGAGATCAGGTTCAACTGTGGTGCAGTGAATAGTTGGTGGGTGCCCATATTGAGACTTGCACGGCGCCATCAAAGTTCGATAAGTCAACCGCCATTTTGCACCCCACTCCACAAGTACCTAAAGAATTCAGGAGATAACTTGACATTAGATTTAAGGTAGCTAGAGCATCGTGAATATGGAATCTTGTGAGGCGAGTGCATCAGGTTCAGCAGTAAACATCAATATACAATTCATTCGCACTTTTGGGGGACAGAGCTATACTACGATACGTGATGCTTCTTGGCTCGCTTTTTACTGCCAGGAATAAATTCTTCGTCCGACTCCCCTTCTCCCCTTCGTTTCTCTGTCTGTAAACGTTGATCCATAGTCACCTTTCTGGTGAGGCGAGTTGCGACTGGGACTGGGGCCGGAAGGTGAGCGAGTTTCTCTTGTTCCTTCTTCTTTGGCTTCGGCTTGGGTGTCGAGGGGACGGGCTTGCTTGGCTGTATTACCCGAAAGGTAGATTCACCATTCAGGGTAGCTGGCGGCTCGTTCGGGTTGAAGGGGAATGGTTCTGGGCCCAAAGCAGGGTCCCGAGGGGGCCGAGTCTTCAAGGGATAGGGTGTTGAACCAAACAACGCCATATCATCCTTGTAATCATGAACGAATGTCCCCATGATGTATGGGGAACCATCCTCAGTCAGAATGCGAATGAGGTTTGCAGGATGCTCCACTGGTACATCACCGATTTTGCGTTGAATTTGCGAGTGCCCTTTGAGGAGGTGCGTATTCATACTCCAGTCCTCCGATGCGATGGTGGATGATGTGATCTGAGGGGTTGGATCGAGCGTAGAGTTCCCCAGAAGGTTGGCTCGGTTGCAGTAGAATGCCCGTTCATGCGTGGTGAGTAGCCGTTGGATTCGGGATCGAGTCGCAATATCGTTTTCTGTAGTCATGCTGTACTCCTTCTCTGTGAGAATGCGCGAAAGTTCGAATATTTCTGCGTCATCGGACGGCTCGAGCTTGAGGTATTTGCGGAGGACCAATAGTCGCAGAAGGACTACGACACAGATGTGCTCTTCTTCCTTCCCTGCTAAGAGCTCTGTAAATGTCATCGAGATGTAGTTATCGATAGCTGCTCGATGTCCGGGAAAGAGGGGAATTGAAAACATCTTCGATGGGAAGCGGAGGAGATGCTTTTTTCGAGCGAAGTGACGCTTAGGCGTGGAGAGCGGGAGCTCTTCCATCCACTCCATTAGCACATTCATGATGGGATGGTATCGGATACCAGTGACAAACTCCACAATGGCAGTCTCAGCATCCTTCAAAGCAGAGAGTATGCCAAGTGAGTCCGCTTCCCACAGTGCTTCGACGTCCTCTTCGCTTGTAATATCATAGAGCACAATTGGCCAGACGATTGAGCCCAATGAGTTCTTTCAAAATAAGAGAATGAATATGCGGATTTGCAAGTGCTCAGTAAAGAATGACACTCACTGGTAAATCTGTTGCGAAGTCGTCTCGCCAGAGCATACTATAACACTCCTGCACGGATAGTGTGAAGGTATCTGACACCATGACCGGAGATTTTTGAGGCCAGTCATTGTACTTGTGCCACTGCAGAGTAACCGTGTCATTAGTACGGGAGATAATCTGCGCTGGATACGATTTTCGGTTGTTCAGTCTGGTGATTTGGTGCACGTTGACCAGGAGGAAGCGACCAAGCCTATATCAAATACACGTAAGTGAGTGAGTCATTGCAAATGGTAGAAATACACTGTACATTGACTGATCCCAGCGACCGTTAATTGCATACCTGCATTGAGGACAGCAGAACAGAAAGTCGATGTCGTCAAGATGATCTTTTGGAAGAAACCGGCGCATGCATGAAGTATGCCAGACCACCTTACACAGATGACAGAGAATCGTGGACAACGCAGCTGCGCCATCTAGCCCACATGTCTCGCAAGATGGAATAGCAATATCAGCTGTGACTGAAGCAGCGGGCTTCGCCTTAGCCTTTGCAACTTTGTCCCAAAGAGCCAAAGCGTCAGATAAGCTCGTGCTTGGGCCCGGCTTGTTGCTTGGACCAGGCGTGTTGGTCTCTGTGGGTCCATCGATGTCGTCATCCCAGAGAGACTTGGATTCAAATATTGAGTGAATGAGTGGTTCATCCTCGGAGCTGAAGTCGTTATCGTAAACCGTGCCATCAGAGCGACTGGATTTGGATGGGGTAGACCCCATTTCAATATCCGACCCAGAAGAGCTGCCGTCTGACACGCTGAGAGGTCGTTTTGGAATTGAGCCAACACTGCTGACTCGCTCGTAGTGGTGAAAGTTGTCCTTCATTTTCTGGATGGACTGAGTCGTCTGCCAGGAGAGCGTAAGACCAGAGTATACCGTGGACACATGTATTTGAACACATACCTTTCCCAGCTGGCTGGTGCGGTGGTAGACGTAGTAGGATTCATCGGTCGTCCGCTTTTGTAAGGGATGGGTGCCCTTTTTAGCTCTACGCAGCCTCGAGTTCATGTCGTCGTATGTGTAGGAAACTCCGCCGAGCATAAGCTCAGCAGTGAAGTGATCCTTTTTATGAATGATACGCCCAACGAGGGTATACACAATCTCCGAGTCAGGGGAGATAATCTTGAATGTTTCGTCAAATCGGAGATGGTTGTGGGCCCGCCGCTTCCCGTCTGAAAGGTTCGACCCGACTGTCAAGATTAGCGGCCAGTAGAAGTTGACGGCTGATGGAGCCGCATTCAGTTCACATCCATCCGTTGCACATGGAGTTTGACCAGCAGCAATAGACGGATGTAGCTCCTGGTTGGGAAGTATGACAGCGAGGTTTGAGAAGTATTCTTCTAGTCCGATTGAGGTGTCCATCTTCAGTAATTTCTGGAGCGCAGCAGCATACTCGCAGTGTGGATGCATGATGGCCTTGGGCCTCTCGGGGTACTGCGTGCATCGGTGCCCCGCACCACAGGCTGACTCAACGGAGTATTGAACAGCCATGTACCTCTGTGCCTCAAAACATGGCTCGAAGTCCTGGGGCAGGGTATATCAGATTTTTCGACCCTCTTAAAAACCTAATATCCATGCTCACCTCAATCATAGGCTGAATCCAGCATAACGCAGAATGATGCCCGGACGAGCTAAGCTCTGCATGCGCATTCCGCTGAGCTTGCGAGAAGTCCATGACCTATAGCAAAAATAAGCATTAGCGCATTAGCGTGTGCATGCGTTGCAGTTGCAGCAAGGCGACGTCAAGGCGACGTACATTGAGAAGGTATTCCTTTTTGAATGGAAGCCCGTCGCGCTGGACTTTGGCCATGACAGCATCATTCAGATGCTTGAAGTGCGGGCGATGGTGGGCGGCGTCTTCACCAAAAACGAGGGTAAATAGAACTGGGACCCAAGCTTTCAGCGTCTCGCTGAATGCAGATGTCGAGAGAAGAACACCATCCTTGAAGTAAGAATGGTTTCCATCCGTTACAAAGCCGTGTCGAGAGCCAACAGTGTCTTTGTCGAGTACCCAGTCATCGACAGTCGCCTCCAGCACCGAGTTCATAAACGCTGTCCGGAAAATGAATAATCCTTGGTCGTGTAGCTGCGAGAAGATTAGAAACGGCTCCCCGAGCTCGCCATTGAGACCTAGAATTTGTTTTATTGTGGCCCCAGCAGTAGTGTTCTTCGGCATTGTGTTCGTAACTCCAGTCCGAGCCTGGCTCTTGGCGACGAAGTACCGAGCGGCGCTGGGATTAGCAAGAGCAGGCGCAATGTCGGGCAAGGGCACGGATCCAGGATTCAGATCACCGGTGCGAAGAGCGTGAACCGTTGCATTCGCCCCTCCACGCACGACTTGAGCATCGAGTTGAGCAGTTTCTGAAACAGAGAGGTGGCTCGTGGGTGGGCGTGGGTGGTCGTGATATCCTTCGTGCTCCCAGCGGAAGTATTCTTCACCAGTCTTGATGTCCTTTGCACGATACCGATGGCACCTGGCGGCACAGTCATGGTGGACAAGTGGACCGGACCCGCATAGGGCGCAGCCGGCGTGAATTTGCTTCTCCTGAGTGCTGGGATCGGTTTTGGGCTTCACTGGGCGTACACAGGCCGGATTGGGGCATACGTCAACCCCAAGGCACTTGCTCGTCTTCGCTTTTCCAATGGCAACGGAGTATTCGGTGGCTTTGCGGTTCCAGTTGCTTGTACCATAAGAACGGAACTGCCACTTCGCCTGGTCGTTATTTGGCTTTGCTTCGTCCTCTGTTTCGAATTTTCGAACTCGTTTCCCATTCGGCCAGTCGTATAGGACAGTTCCTAGTATATTTTAGAGCATTATATCGACGTAGGCACTGTAGACGTACCAGGTTCCGCTGTACATATTCCCTCTTCCTCCGGTTCTCCTTCTGAGTCCGAACTCGAATCCGATGCCATGCTAACCTTCTGCTTTGCCTCTAGTGCTGCCTGAGATTCGTCCCTAGCTTGCGGCACCTTTTTGCGACTGTCTGCGGCTGGGGGTTTCGCGATTTTTGCTTGTTCGGGCACGGGTAAGCGCTGTCTGGTTGCGGCGGGTTGAACGGTCTCGATGGTCGGCATTTTGGGTGGTTGCGTCGCTTCAGGCGGGTTAAACGAAGCCATAGGTACTCCAACATTGTATACTCCTGGATTTCCATAACCTAGACACACCAGAACGAAGATTATCAGCCTAGCATTGCTTGAGCCCTGAAGTTGGAACTCACCATTCATGTACGGTGCCGAAACAGACATGTATTGGCTTGGATGGTACCCATGGAGCATCATATGGGGTGGTGGTTGCGCATACGGACCGTATATATGCCCTGGAGGGGCAGCGGGTTGGTACATTGGAGGATATTGCATGGGATGGTGCTGATACTGCGGCTGGTTCACAACGGGCACTGGCGGTGCTTGTTGCTGTTGCTCGTCCTCCGAAAGAAGGCAAAAAGCGCCCTTTTGAGTCTCTTCATGTCTTGATGATCTGTGTAAGGCAAAACGTGCGTTATTAGAGGTTGTCGAGTCCTCAAATCTTTGGAGCGAGGCGCCTAATCGGGAACGGAAGCTTATAATGGCCCAGCAAAACATCGCTCCAAGAATCAAAGTCTGTAGGCGAAAGCGCATATATTGGGTCTATAATGTATAGATACAGTCTCTAGAAACCTGTTAACACCAATATACCAGCCATACTCGAGGTGGACGACTTACCACAGCCCACCCCGCCCCTATTGAGGGTCACCACCGGCCATCAATCCTGTTCCCCAAGCCCATGCCCAACCCTCCGTCTTGCGCCCTCTCCAAGCCTCAAGAATGTTTTCGAGATATACTGGGTATCTGCTGGTTGAGTGGATGTGGTCCTCGGTGCTCGCTGTTGTGGTGGTAGGCAGTCAGAATCGACGATGTCGTTGCGGCGCTTTGCGTCACCTCAGACAATTCCCACAGTCATTTAACCTCTCCGCTGATCAAGGACAGGCTGGGCTGGAAGAACGATGCACTATATCTTATCTACTGAGTACTGAACATCCTCAACACCCTATTATACCCCCGTGTCCTCCCCCAGAAGCCCTACGCAAAACACGCAACCTCACGCAAGTCACCGCAAATACCGAAATCTTGCGGCAATCAAGGCATTTGCGGTAACTTGCGTGTTATATACCGCAAGGCCATCAACGCAAGCTACCGCAACGCAACGCAAAAACATGAACCACCGGAATTGGGTGATGACGGCGATCAGGTACCCCGAGAATAGCTATGCTATGGCCAAATACTACTCTACGACAGCTTGAACGTTCTCGGGCGGGCTGGCAAGTCGGTCATATGTTGTCGTAGTATGGCTTGCGGTCGGACCTCTTGAAAGTTCTCATCGGAAGCTAATGAAGACAGTACCCGGGGACATATCCTGCACTTTGCACTTGCGGGTCGTAGTTCTACTCCATTTACTCTATGCAAATCTAATCTCAGGGCCTGGAGGGATTAGGATGTTTAGAGCAGTGCTCCTTGACATCGCAGCATCCGAGTGTCGGTCGCATCAGCGTTAGCGATATACTTGGCTTAAATGAAAGACAAGGTGTTTTAGTGGGGCTAAGGCGCCTCAGCTGTCATCATCGTACCTACCACGCATGGTGCGCCAATGACAGAGAAGCAGGGCTGAGACGCTCTCTGTCTGTCCTCTTTTTCCACCGTTACAGTTGACTGACTGATCAAGGTGAGTCCTATTCAATTGAGATTGAGATTACTTACCAAGGGGGAGGACAGAGTTCGGACAGACGGGCTTTGCGAGTGTACGACCCGTGATGATAGCTTCAATAAAGGGATACCCTTTCTGTCTAGCGCGCCATGTGGATGCGCGATGTGAACTGCGACAGAACCTTCTCATTTTCCTCGTGAAGTCGGTGACGCCTCCGGATCGGACTTGCCATCCAAGTCAATCGTAGAGGGTACCTACCGGACCTTTCACACCTCTATTTTCTTGATATTTATTTCCTTTTTCTATCCTCCTTCCTCCTATGTATGCCTTTATTTTATTGCTCCCCCGTGTCCAGGTACATCATACCGTTGCCGTTGCTTCCCATACTCCACGAAACCTGTGCATGTCCAATCGCAGCGTCTATCGCACTAATCTAAGCGAGATAATCTCTGGACCTGATCGCCCGAGGCCCCCTCCGAGCTCAGCGAGAGATCCGAGTTCACCGAGTGCCTTCCCTCGCACTCGCTTCTTTCGCTGGTTGGCCAAGCTCTCCTGGTCGAGTCATACGCCGATCTTACCTCCCTCTTCATTTCCTAACGCGACTAAAGTCCTCCACTCGAGGCGCGGTTTACTAAGGAAAGCGGCCTTGTCTCTACTCCGTCGAACTTATCGCGATTTGTAGCCAGATGCGCTCCACTTTCCTATCCGTTTCGCTTTTCCTTCCAAAAGACAGACATAGAAGGAAACTTCCACCCTAATCCGAATTCGAATGAAGCACCTATCCTGGAGTGCATCCGCGACGTCCGCCGCCTGCAACGTTCCTCCGAGTCATCCTATGATTCCTCGATCGGACACCCTTCCCTGATCTCTCCAAATTCACAGGTTTCATGATCATCGGACCACACAGCTTGGGTGCTTCTTCGACACAACGGTCCTCCCACACATTATCCCTGGACGTCGCTTATTTGCGGAAACGCGATGAGTGCGGAGAGCTTCAACCTTGCGCACATTTCGCGGAGAACTCCTTGCTCCCGCCGCCCAGTTCGCGTCTCATGCCGCATGTCGAGTCGGATATCCGGAAAATTGTGGGGCAGAGCCTCGCCAGGGCTAGCGCGTGGTCAAATGGCGCCATGGATTATTCCCGACTGAGTCGCCTATGTAGGGTCGCGGACCCGACTATGGTTGTCTTGGTTCCTTGATTCCTAGAAGACTGGATGGCTGTGGTTGGCTGTGATTCAAGCTTGCTTGTGACTCGGGATGTTCGCTTCCCCACGAACGCGTGCCTTGCCTCGTTTTAACCTTACAAAGGGTCCGATTTGGCCCTCGTTCCATCTTGGCTTATGACCACCACCATCGAATCTGCTGGCCCCGGTCGCGAAGTTGCAGAAATGAACGAAACTCACATTCTTCCTCCTCTTTTGGGAGATGGGGAGGGAAAGTATCGCATTCTCGTCCTTGGGAACAGTGGTAAGCACGCTGTAGCACGGAGGACGTAGTGATGCTCAGCTCCCCGCTCTCTGTCCGTCTGTGCTGGGTAGGGTCTGGCAAGGAAAGTGTTATCCCCATAGTCTGGTCTTATGGGTTCAATCGAGTGACCTTTGTGACACTGCAGAGCACGACAGCCGCGTTCTCTCGATGATTCTCTCCGTTCCGTTCATCTCCATTGGACGAGCTCCATTGGGGACCGAATTGGTACCAGCCCCCGCAGCAGAGCTCATCGAAAAGGTGCAGAAAGCGATGGACGACACCGACGGGAGTTGGATTGCCGAAGGTGATTATATGCACAAGCTGAACTCGTACGTCGTGGATCGCGCGACCGACGTTATCTGTAAGTCCATTTATCTGACTTACCGACCACACATACTCTGTGGAGAATAAACCATTGATTTCTTCATGTAGGGCTTGATCCTCCCCTCATGCTGTACCTCCCGCGCATCTTCACACGGACCATTGCTCGCATCCTCGGTTTCGCACCTCCTTGCGCACCGGGGTGCCCTGAATCCGTCCGGGAGGCGTTCTTCAGTAAGGACAGCATCCTTTGGTGGTGTCTTAGCCATCACTGGAGTAATCGCAGGCGGAACGAGGAGAGGATGCGATGGATTGGGATTGGGTGTGAGGGTAAAGAGGGGATGGGGTGGAGAGAGAGGGGGTGCCACGGTTGGAGGGTATGAGGCGGATGAGGAGGCTTGGAGGCTGGGGAATGAGAGGGATTTGTGGCTGGATGCTGTTAAAAGCGATGAGGAAGACGGAGTAGGCTATGGGTCTGTAGGATCCTACATATTAGATGAGGGTGTTTGTGGGGTGCTAGTACGGAAGTCTCAGAATATGATATCTGGACGCCTCTGCAATGTGTACACCGGTCTCTAGAGGCCAGTGTGAAATTTGGAGCATGTGCCGAGGCTCGAGGGAAACGTCCATGCTATTGGGACACCGCACGGGCGCTTACGAAGCTGCCAAGCAACGCACATAATCCTCGGGCGCTTAGACTCAATTTAGATAACGAACAACTTAATAGGGGACTACCACATACTAGGGAACATACTTAATCCAAGTATAAGAGTTGATTGTGATGCATAGCCCTATTCTTGCTTCTGCCACTATTGCGATAACCAAGACAGCCTACTTCCAGTTTGTTAAATCTCTTTTGCGCAACCGTGAGTATTAGGCCTCCGCCCGGGGTGTCCTCAAAGAGCGCGATCCTATTGTCTCTTTTGTATTACCGCCGTCAATGCGGTACAGCTGCTCGAGGTAGATATTTGTAAAGGATGTCGTTAAATGGTCCCCAAAACAAGGGCTCATGATCATTGACTTCTGCATCAGTCATCAGAAGCAAGAAGAGGGCCGGCTGGGAGAGAAACCGAAGATAAGATGACCGCCGGAGTTTTGTCAGTTGAAAAAACTTGACTAAGCTGCGCACTCCACACATATATAGCCTACGATTCACATCTTTGGATACTTCATCCCCAATCATCATGAGTATAGCTTCTATCCTTCTTGGCTACAAGGACTTCACCACCTCCCGTGGGCTGAAGTACCACTATTACTTCTCCGCCGCCGAGGGTGGAAAGCCGACGATCCTCTTCGTCCACGGATTCCCGTCTCTCTCTGTCGATTGGCATAATCAGATTACCTACTTCAAGGCAAAGGGATACGGTCTCGTCGTTCCGGACCAGCTGGGATATGGGGTACCGATGCTCCTGAGGACGCGAACGCCTATCTGCACTCGCTCCTCGCCAAGGATCAGGTGGAGATCCTCGAGCATGAGAACGTGAAAGAGGTGTTTGCGGTTGGGCATGACTGGTGAGTAGCTTCACCAGCATCCATCGAAGGGTTGAAACCTGAGCGGTGTCGTTATGTAGGGGTGCCAAAACCACGAGCGTTATTGCCAACCTCTTCCAGGACAGATTCCTTGGGTTTGGCTTCCTTTCTCTAGATACCTGCCTCCCAATACCGAGCTCACCTATGAGCAAACCGGGGAACTGGTGCGTGGTTGTATTTACATTGTCGCTTTCGTCAGCTCATGGTATTGTGTAGCTTAAGCAGGCCCTTGGATACGAGAACTTTGGGTATTGGGGCTTCTTTTCAGCCCCTGACGCTAACGAGACCATCCAGAAACACGTATGCACTTGTATTAACCCGCTGAAGCTCATCGCAAATCTGATGCCATCCGCCTTCATTATCTTTATAGAAAGAATCGTTTTGGGACCTTGTGCATGCACGGGATAGTCGCCTCCCCAAGTATGCTTTCTGTCCCACTGGAGCGATTCGTGTCTGGTTGGAGTCAGACAGTCGTACTGCCCATGCCCCGTACGTGGCTAAAGAGGTATGTCGTATTACTCCGCTATGAGTCGTAGATTGAACGTAAACTCCGCCACAAGCTCTCCCAAATCTACGAGAAGGAGTTCACGAAGAATGGGTACCATGGCCCTCTCAACTTCTACAAGGTCGCAGTCTCCGGGGCCGACATGGAGGATGCGAAAGGTGCGTACATGTTATCACTTCAGCCTCAGCCGGGTCTAGAGAAAGTCTTATCTGACATGATTATCAATAGCGATTCCTCTCGCACAATACCCCATCTCAAAGCCAGTCTTCTTTGGTGGGACGAGTAAAGGACGTGGTCTGTCCCCCTGCGCTTGCGGGACGCTCTCTCGCGCAATTCTGCCCCAAGGCGACGACGCACATCTTTGAGGCTGGACATTGGGTCCTGCTTGAGAAACCGGATGAGGTTAATGCAGAGCTTGAGAAGTGGATCGAGTCCTCGCTGGCTTAAAGCAGGAGGAGGAAATGAGCCACTCGAATATGGAAAGGATGATAACAAGTTTTGTATAACATTATGAGGTTATGGCACAATTGTACAATTAAGTCAGCAATGGAAAGTTGCCGCCAGGGTGTGCCAATTCTTTGTAAGTATTCAAATAGAGGAGTGGGATTGGGGAAAAGGGCTGCGAAGTCTTTACCTTTCCGAGGGTAAAACCGATGCGATGGGTAGATTGGATTGGAGAAACTCGAGAGATTGGAGGGGAGCTAGCACCTGCTCAGTGATTGCTTTATATTGAATCAGAAAGGAGAAAGAGAGGAAGTGGCTTAGGATTGCTCCCCGAGTGTTTCGTCGTCAGACGGCCACGTTCCACGTGCGATTTGGATTGCAACAGAAAGAGAGAATGAACATATGATGAGGACTTTCTACGATCTCTCTGTGACTCCGCCTTCAAACTTCAGGACCTTGTTCAAGTGTTAAGCGCCCAAGGGCTCTGGAACGAGACAGGGGCTCTGGCCTCTGACGTCACCTTGATGTCCTCACGGGCCTGCGGCAATTCGGCCGGGAGAGAAACTTTCCCACAGTCG
>JAACJK010000022.1:0-58331 GCA_013368325.1 Ephemerocybe angulata
ACCCTAACCCTAACCCTAACCCTAACCCTAACCCTAACCCTAACCCTAACCCTAACCCTAACCCTAACCCTAACCCTAAACCCATCGTACTGGGCTCCTCATCACTTCCTACACCTTCGGACTTTCTTTCCTCCTTGTTTCGTCGAGCTGCTTTGAGCTGTTTCTCCCGCTCTAAAGCACTCTCGGAGGTCTTCCGAATATTCATATTTCCGGCCTTGTGGTAATCAACGACTGTTTTGCGCTCCCGTAAACTGACCTTTGTGGGTGCAGGTGGTATTACCTTAGATGCAGGTCGCTTTGGAGGTGTTTTAGGAGCTGGTGCAGTCGGTGTCTCGTCTCGAGGAGGCATGAGGGCGCCATGGACTTCGTCTTCGCTTTCATGGTCTGGTGTTTGAGTTTGTGGGTCCATATGTGAGTTTTTGCCGGATTGGGTGTTGACGTCGAGCTTGAGTTTTTCGTTGGTGTCGTGCGCGTGGTCAGTCGACTTCCCCTCCTCAACAGGCAATCCCGGCAGGTTCACAGGTTCCGCATTTTTGCTGAATGCTACGTTGCGTGAGACTTTAACTTTGCGGCTGCTCACGTCGTAGTAGCGGACCGATTTGGACCCTTCCATAAATCCTACAAACACCATTTTATTTGATTTTGGTGCCAGCTTCGACCTTCCGACTGTCTCATCGAGTACCCAGACATCACACCCCCACTCCCGGAGGTGCGTCACATCTGGCTTCTTCCCAAAATAGGCTTCGTAAGGGGTTTGGCCGGGCAGCGCAGATGTCAAAACTCGGTTGCGTAAATACACTGCATGGTTCACGGCTTCATCCCAGAGATAAGCGGGGAGCTTTTTCGAGATCAGCATTGCACGAGTGAGGTCTAAGAGCGTGCGGTTTAGTCGTTCCGCCACGCCGTTTTGGGAAGGCGAATATGGAGCTGTGGGATGAATTTCTATGCCCTTCGATGCGCAAATAGACTTCGTTTTTTCGTTGATTAGCTCTTTGCCATTATCGAAGCGGATCCATGCAGGTGGCTTGCCGAATTTATTCTCTGCCCATGCGATTTGCTGCGCGATTTTTCCTGAGGCCTCCTCTTTGCTTTTCAGATAGTATAACATGACCATCCGAGTGCAATCATCAGTGAATGATATATAATATTTGAATCCACCGATTGAGGTTGTACGAATTGGACCCCAGACGTCACTGTGGTATCCCTCTCCCGGGCGCTTAGCGCGTGTTTCGGCTTGTTTGGGAAATGGGAGCCGTGTGAGCTTCGCTTCGAGGCACGAGGTACACGTTGGTGATGGGATCGACGATTCATCTACGTCAAATCCGGTAACGAGGTGCTTGCTATGCATTTTCTCGAGTGTTTGCATCCCAACATGCCCGAAAATCCGGTGCCATTCGTCCCAGCTTTTCCCAACTGGTTTCGCGAGGTTGGCGTGGTCCTGTTTGATGGCTGCGCGTGCATCGAGTTTGTACAGCCGGTCTGCCTTGCACCCTTGTCCAACAATATTTCCCCTTTTGTCCTTCAATGTGCACATCCCATCCTTGAAGCTAACATCTCCTCCCAAATCGTCATAGCGGCTGAGTGAGAGCAGACAGTTTGGTGCCTTTGGTACGTGCAATACGTCTTTGAGGTGGTGCGTGATGATCTTATCACCGACTTTGAAGTTCACCATCACCGAGCCAATTCCGTCGACTACGGCGAGGTCTGGGCCCACCCCTTGTACGGTTTTTCCGGTGAGAGGCGTGTAATCGACGAATGATTCCCTCATTGTTGCAATATGGGAAGTTGATCCGGAGTCGAGGTACCAAGCGTATTGTGATGCGTTGTTTGGATTTTCGAAACGCGCCATATACGCTACTGCGACTGCACTATTGAGATTACTGCTATCGCTGGCCTGATTAGACCTCTCTCTCCTCCTTCTTCCCTTTGGGCCTTGCCCTTCCTTTCCTCCACCCTTTAACCAACAATCCTTCTTGAGGTGACCTTTCTTCTTGCAATTATAGCATTCCACATCCGATCTGACTGCCTTGCCAAATTTGGCTTGCAAGGAGTTCTCGGACCCTTCATTCTTCCCTTTCCTCCTCCTATCTTCCTCCAGCAATAGTGGTATGAAGTCCTTAGACTCCAGGGTCTTCTTGTCACTGCGCGACCCGAGGTACGATGTCGTGAACACATCCCAGCTTTCCGGCAATGATGCGATCAGAATCATTACAAAGTCCTCGTCCGCAACAGGACTTTCTAGCAACGCGAGTTCGGCCTGCAGACCGCGAAGGTTGTTGACGTGCTCGTTGATATCGAGACCTTCGCGTGCCTGAGACCGATATAGCTGTCTCCGTGCTGCCAGAATACCCAGTCGCCCTTTCGGTTCCTTGACCTGGCACAGCCTTTCCCAAATCTGGTAAGCTGTGTTTGCTCCAATGATGTGCGCCATCTCTCCATCGCTGATGGCCAATTCCAGCCTGGTTCGTGCCTTTAACTCGCCCTTTTCCCACCGAGTGACGTCTTCGGCTGTCACCTTCGGTGATTCAGATTTCTCCACAGGCTTCACGGAGCCTTCTGCGGTGATGTATGAGTCGAGTTCTTGCTCTCGCAATATTGCGAGCATTCGCCGTTTCCACGGCATCCAGTTGCTGGCGTTCAGCGGCTCAAGTCGGTACGAGCCTGCTCCTGTAGTTGAGTCGGACGACATTGCTGAGGTATGTATAGCGAAGAGTGAAAGTGTATAGATGTAGTATAGTAGTTATAGTAGCAAGGCGGGGCTCATAACTTTTTAAGTTATAAGTCTTATTTTAATTGTTAATGATAATTTATTCGACTCTCTCGAGCGTCCTTATATACACGTAGATACAAGTAACTAGAACCTACTACAATGTACTATAGTAGACTACTTGGTAATCATATAAGTAAGCCTTTAATAAGATGAATAAGAAAAGTGTGGAGCGCTTATTAAGATAAGCGCCTAAGAATGAAGACGAATGTTCTCGCTAATACGAGTCCATTCTCAACATACTCTATTGGAAAAACCCACAGAAACTAAGTCCTCGTCAGAGCCGAGCCTTTCTCACCCTGTCCAAATACGACTTCGAGCTGAAACACCAACTGGGATCCAAGATGTACCAATCCGACGCACTCTCCCGACGACCCGACCTGTGCCAAGACGATGGGGGGCAAGAAGAAGTTACAATGCTACCGCCAGAACTATTCGTGAACCTTATCGACACCGTCCTCCAAAACGAAATCCTGCAGAAGACGACCTCCGACCCTAACGTTACCCAAACCCTTCAACTTCTCCTTAACGACAATCCATCAATCCATCAGAAAGACCTGAAAGATTGGACAATCGAGACAAAAGATGGTGGCCACATGCTGTTCCGAATCGGAAAAGCTTACATACCGGATGACCCCGAACTCCGATGCAAGATCGTGCGTGCCCATCACGACTCCCCCACCATTGGCCATCCTGGAGAACTAGGCACCTTCAACGCCGTCCGTAAAAACTATTGGTGGCCAGCCATGAGGATTTTCATAAAGTCTTTTGTCGAAGGATGCACCCAGTGTCAGCAATTCAAGATTAATCGCCAACCCACGAAGCTGACTCTTTTACCCATCACTGCCCCGGAAAGCAACAGACCATTCACACAGCTATCCATGGACTTTATCACCGATCTCCCTCCATCCAATGGCTTCGACTCAATCATGGTCGTGGTCGACCATGGCCTTTCGAAGGGGGTAGTTTTCGAACCCTGCAACAAGACCATCACATCAGATCAAGCCGCTGAAGTCCTGACTCGCCGGATCTTTACCAATTACGGCCTACCTGACAAGATCATCTCCAACAGAGGCCCCCAATTTGCTGCGAAGACATTCAGAGACCTCCTGACCCGCCTCGGAATCGACTCCTCTCTCTCCACTGCTTTCCATCCACAGACCGACGGAGGTACAGAAAGAGTGAATCAAGAAATCGAAGCCTACCTTTCCATCTATTGCACCGCCAACCCTCACACCTGGAGCACAGCTCTACCTCTACTCCAATTCGTTCATAACTCTCGTCGCCACGCTGATAGAAATCAGACCCCATTTGAACTCATCATGGGAAGCCAACCACAGGCTCTCCCAGAAGCATTCGAAAGATCACCACTCCCACAGACACAAGACCGACTCCAAGATCTAGACAGGATCCGAAACGAAGCCCTCGCTGCCCACGAACTCGGTCGTGTCCGAATGATCAGCCGCTCATTCAGACACTGGAAACCCTTCAAGAAAGGAGAACAGGTTTGGCTCGAAAGAAAGATGGTAATCTCAGGGAGTGTAATGAACCGGAGAGTGAGGTCTACGGGATGAGTCAGCGTGGTGCACAGCATCTTTCTTCGCTCTGCACCACGTCCTCCCAGAGACCGCCGACACTCTACTTCGCAGTAGAGCACTCAGTATCGCCGAAAAAATAACTATTTGCGTTCATTCCTATCGAGTACATTCGTTCGAAATCGAAAATCGAAAATCCAGTACAAGATGACCGACACCACGAACAACCCCCACAACGATGTCTGCCCCGACTACACTCTCTCCGTCTTCGACGACTTGCGCAAGACCTACGAGAACAAAGGGATGACGAGGGAAGAAGCCGTTAACATGCTGAAGGCGTCTTGGGAGGCCCAGAACGCCATCGCCAGGGCGCGATGGGATCAGTTGGCCCCGGAACGTTTGGAGATTGCAGCCGAAGAAGCACGCAAAGCCGAGGAGACGGCTCAGTTGCGAGAGGCCGCCGAGAAGGAAGAAGCGGAAGCAGCTCTAAAGGAGGAACGACGGAAGAATAGGGCGAAGTACTTGCCTGTTTCGGTTGGTGTGGGGATGCCCGACAGACCTACGGTCAGATTCCCTCCCTCCGTGCTGCAGAAACTGAGAAAGGGCGAATACGTTGACCTATGGTACGCCACCGATGCGGGCTTGACGGCTATGCTTCAAGACGTAGGGTCTGTTCAGTCCCAAAGACTCGTGCCGGAGCAAGATGAAGACGGAAGCGTCGCTTACGTTCCGGAGGTGGCGTTGAAGGCATCGAAGGCTTTAGTCCGAGATGAAAGCCTGTCTTGGGAACAATTTCCCATTGCCTACATGCGTCTGATCCCTGCCATGCGAGATGCTGGGTGGGAAAAGGACAGTGTCAGCATGTTTGGCAAGTTTTGGTCGTCGTTGCAGATCCACCCTTGGGCCACATCGCTCGACTCGACGGGGTGCGACCGACACGCCCTCCTCATATACCAAGCCGAGCAGCGCCGCCAGTGGCACCTGATTGTCCAAAATGACCACCAGGTCCCGGATATCTCTGTCCTGAACGAGTTCGCGCTTCAGAGAGCTCGGGACGAGTAGTGCCTTACAGGCTCGGGCTCAAAGCCGCGAGCCGGGCCAAGCCGGGCCCTTACAGGCCAAGCCGAGCCGGGCCTTACCCAATTTGGCAGTAGGGCCGGGCTGGGCTCAAGGCCCGGCTCAGAATTTCGCGCGCCAAAAAGCCGCGGCTTAGGCCTTAGCTACTTATAAAATATTAAACGCCACCTTGGTGCAACGGTTGAGGGTTCAGAAAGTTGTCCAAGGGGCTGCTGGTTCAATTCCCGGCCATTGCAAAGCCTCATTTTGAACGAAAAAAATATATTTGAATGCACAGACTGTCCTAGACTAATAATACTACAAAGATTTACTGACTTGAATCGAAATTCATTAGAAAAAAAATCATATACAAAAGCCGCGGCCTAAGCCGTGAGCCGAGCCGGGCCCGACCAATTTGGGGGCTCAAGGCTTGGCCCAGGATTTCGGTGGGCCTTGGCCGCCCAAAGCCGGGCCTTAGCCGCGGCTTTTGGGCCGGGCCTGGGCCTGTAAGGCACTAGGGACGAGGCCCTCAAGCAGTACCAGGAGAGGAGGCTTACGCAGTTGGAGAACCGGTGAGTTTTCTTTCGAGACCACCCTTGCCACTATCCCTTCCCCTTTGCCGTGCCGTTTGCCGTTGCCGTTGCCGTTGCCGTTGCCGTTTCCGACCCTCGTCGTCGATGCCGACCGATGTGTCGATGCGCTCGAACGACTGTAGATACAGTCGTACGCAGCAAGCTGCCGACTCCGGGCGCTCTCGCCCGTCGAGTAACCGCCGTGATCGGCGCGACCGCCGTCGTTCTGCCTCGCCCCAGCGCCAAAGTCGTGCCCGCTCTCGGTCTCGCTCCCGCAGCCGGGATTTTCGGGACGGCGCAGGTGGTCAAGCCCTACCTGCCTGCGCCGTCTGCCTGGGGCGCCACAAGCACGCCGACTTCGCCAACTGCAAGGAAAAGAGAACGTGGGACGACAAACATCCGACGATCTCCCAGCGCAACTCGGGAGCCCTCACCCTCACCGCCGGCAATAGGCCTCTCTGTGGAAATTGGCAGCTCCCGCGAGGTTGCACCAGCCTCCTCCACCCAGAACGACACGTTTGCTCGGGCTGCTCCTCTGTCAAGCATGGAGCTCAAGACTGCCCTCGAGCGCAGGCGGTCTCAGCCTAGAACACCATACCGGGTGGAGGAGTGGAGGCGGGCATTGCGGGAGGCGGGATTGGAGGAAGAATGGGAACACGTTCTATGGGGTTTGGAGCATGGGTTCCTCGTCGGATTCCCCATCCTCTCTGCCTCCCAGCTCCCGGACAATTACAGCTCGATCGACGAACACCGGGAGCATTTCTCCAAGATCGTACGGGCAGAGGTGGAGAAGGGGAGATGGATTGGACCTGTTACGCGCGATGTTCTCGAGCGTGTTATGGGGCATGTACAGTCGTCGCCTCTCTCCATCATCCCCAAGGCTACCCCTGGCAAATACCGCGTTTTGCAGAACTTCTCGTCACCCCGCCGTCCTTCCCCGTTGCAGAACCCATCCATCAATAGCTTCATCGACTCGTCGGACTTTCCGTGCACTTGGGGAACTTTTCGTTCCATGTGCATTCTCATCTCGAAGCTGCCGCCGGGCTCTCAAATGGCCGTTCGTGATATCGCTGAAGCTTACAGAACGGTTGCTCTGCATCCTTCGCAGTGGCCAGCGGCCGTGGTTCGCGGCTTGGGAGAGGAGTTGTACGCTGACGTGTGCGTGGCCTTCGGTTCTGCGTCGTCTGGGGGGATTTATGGTGCCGTCGATGATGCGATGTGCGAAATCTTTCGTTCGAGGGGTGTGGGGCCCGTATCGAAGTGGGTGGATGATCACCCCTTCTTTCGGGTCCTTAGGGAGCATCTGGAGGAGTTTAATCGGGTTAGGGAGAAGTGGAGGAGAAGGATTGAAGTGGAGGGGAGGCATCAGACGAATAGTAGGGTGTGGTTTGGGGGAGGGACGATGGCAGATGGAGGGGTGTTTGAGGTGTTCGAGGATTGCCGGTTTCCGGTGCGCGACCTTTCTGGTTGCTCGCCTCGCTCCGAAAAGGACGGGGAGTACACCTCGTGCCTGGCCGACATCGACGCCATTGCTGACTGCCTCGGCGTCGGCTTTGAGAAGTCGAAGGATGTGGACTTTTGCACCGTCGCACCCTACATTGGGTTTCGGTGGGATCTGGAGCGGCGCACGGTGGAGCTTCCGAGGGAGAAGGCCGACCGTTACATTGTGGCCATTGAGGAGTGGCTGGCGCGCTCGCGGCACGACCTGGAGCAGATTCAGCATATATACGGCAAGTTGCTCCATGCTTCCCTTGTTGTTCCAGCAGGACGAGCAAGACTCACGGGTCTCGAGCGCGCCCTCGGTCTCGCGCACGCAAACCCGTTCATGCCGCGACATCCCCCACGTTCCGTTCGACCAGACCTCGAGTGGTGGGCCGAGCGACTGCGTAGGACTGACCTCCGGCGTTCAGTCGTTATCCCGGAAGACCTCGTCGACCTCGGGGCTTTCTCCGACGCCAGTACCGGCACAGGGATTGCGATCGTCATTGGAGATAGATGGCGCGCCTGGCGCCTTCTCCCTGGTTGGCGCACTCGCGATGGGGACAAGGACATCGGGTGGGCTGAGGCAGTCGGTTTCTTCTTCCTTGCCGTCGCCCTCACTCGCATGGTTGGACCTGGGACGCACCTTCGGTTGTTTGGGGACAACGAAGGGGTGGTCAAAGGCTGGAGGAACTCGCGGAGTCGGAATGCCGCTGTCAACAATGTCTTCAAGCTCCTTCTCGATCACCTCGAGCTCGTTGATTTCGTCGGATGCATCCACTGTGAATATGTACGCACCGACGTTAACCCAGCAGACGGGCCGTCCCGCGGTATCCACCCACCTACCAGCAGACTCCTCCCTCCAATCGATATTCCTGAATCTCTCCGGGCCTATATCATCGACGCTCTCGACCCCGTTGCTCTCGACGCAGCCGTACCTTGTGAAGATGTCGAACGAAGCGGGGGTGGGGCTGGAGAGGACTGCGACGAGGATCAGGACGGTCAGGATGAGTTCGACGAGGTCGAATGTCTCGGCAGGGCCATCTAGTGGTTCCACCCGGGCCCTTCGGATCTCCGTCCTGCGCCCACCGTGCTTATGTGCAGACCGTTTGCGCATTTGGCGCCCATTAATCTCGGGTTTGGGAGGGTCGGTGTCGGTGGAGAGGGCAGAGCGTGTATACGACATGTTGGCGATGACCTGGTCTCGGGCGACGCGGCGTACGTATGGGGCGGGTTTGCTGGATTTCCACGTCTTTTGTGACCTTCAGATACCCCCGGTGCCCGAGTCGCAGAGGGCCCCGGTCTCTATGGGGTTATTGCTTGAATTCCTCAGCTCGTGCGCTGGTATGTACTCCGGTTCCACGGCAAAGAATTACATTTATGGCGTCCGGGCCTGGCATACTACCCACGCTATCCCCTGGCGGGTGAACGAGATACAGCTCTCGGCGGCTCTTACGGCCATAGAGAAGATGACTCCTCCTTCGTCTCGTCGCCCGAAGCGTCCTCCAGTGACGGTCGACTACATCGAGAAGCTTGCGCCGTTTTTCAATCTTGCATCACCATTCGACGCAGCTGTTTTCGCCGCACTCACGACTACCTTCTGGTCGCTCGCTCGCTTGGGCGAGTTCACGGTCAACCCAGATAAGGGCCCTTTCAGCCCGGACACTCACGTAACGCGCTCAGGGGTCAGTTCGGAGAGTTGTGTTGGAAGGTTAGGGCTGCCGGTCACCACCTTTTTCCTTCCTACCACGAAGACGGCGCCTGTGCACGGCGAGCGTGTCCAGTGGTCGCGTCAACAGGGTCCGTCTGATCCGCAAGCGGCTTTAGACGCCCATCTCGCTGTCAATGACCCGGGCCCGAATGACCACTTGTTCGCGTGGAGGTCAAAGGGGCACCTGAAGCCGTTGGAGCGTAGTGTTTTCCTACGTCGGGTCAATCAAGCTGCAAAGAAGGCTGGTCTTTCGCGCATGCAGGGGCATAGTCTTAGGATCGGCGGAGTGCTCGAGTTTTTGTTGCGGGGTATTCCGTTTGATGTTGTGAAGGCGTTAGGGCGGTGGGCGAGTGATGCTTTCACTCTCTACCTCAGGGAATCGGCTGCGATTCTGGCACCGTACATCCAGGATACCCCCATTCTTGCAACATTCTCGAGCCGTTCATCCGTATCGCGATGCCGTCGCGCGTACGTTAGACGCCGTTTTTAGACGCCGGTACCATTTACGGTACGTCCTCCCTCCTGTGGGATATTGGGGGCCCTCCTTCGTGCGCGTCGTGAGGACTCCTGGTATTCATTGGGTGCACGGACTCAGTCGGGCCTTTGTAGTTCAGCCGTAGTTTCGAGTCGAGGCCAGCGATGCTGGCTCTCACCCAAAGCCACGATATCATGCGATATGATGTTGGGGAGATGCCGAAAAGTACATAGATCTTACTTATGCCGAATATTGATTGCTTGCCGCTTCCTATGCTACACAGTGATGGTGATAAGCTATCCTAGCATATTAACCATCCTTCGTTCACTGAGCGCATCGAACGTAGAACCTCAAACTCCCCTACAGATCGAAGAAGATTGCGTCCAAATGACTAGGACCATTCAAGATCTTGGAAGAGATAGGAAGCCGAGCCTACCGACTTGCACTGCCAAAAGGATGGAAAGTTCACAATGTCTTCCACGCTTCCCTTCTTTCCCCATACCGGTTCACAACCACCCACGGTCCATCTTATTCAGAACCACCACCAGACATCGTGGAAGGTGAAGAAGAATACGAAATCGAAGGCATCTTATGACACAAAGAAGACCGACATGGGAACATCTCGTACTGGATCAAATGGAAGGGCTACAATGAGTACGAATGGAAGACTGAAGACGAATTCGGAAATGCCACCGAGGTTCTCCAGGAGTATAAAGACGCTAACGGGTTGTGACTCTGCCAAATCAAATCACAACAATCAGAACTCACAGTTCCACAGCTCAAGCCATCCTCGCCATCCTGTCTTACCTTCAGACTCACGATCTACCCCCCATTCGCATCATGATTACCACCAGCACCACCACCACTGCTTGCGCTCCCTTCACCACCGACGCCCCCACCTACATCCATAATTTCGACGTCCCTGCTCTCCCTCACCGCATTTGGCCCACCGAGACCAACAAGATTGATCTTCGCACTGCCTTCACCCCCGATGAAATTCGCCAGGCCGAGAACAACATTGCCGCCATCACCTCCCTAGCCAACATCGTCGAGTTCACTGGCAGCTCCGGCAGCCTCTTGGACACCGCTGACGCTCCCCTGCTGACCGAACCATCGCCCACCAAATCCTCAACATCGACGAATGGGACCTCGCCCTCACAACCTCCAAGAAGATACTTGAGAGAACCCTCGGCTACTCCCAGGCCCCCAAGCAAATCGTCGCTGACCTCGACTACCAGGTCACCTGGATGGAAGGGCGGAAGACCGCGCTCATAGAAGAGCTCCTCGAAAAACTCCCTGCCATTCGCTCAGGCATCCGCCGCGCCCTCCTCGCCCTCCGAAAAAGGACATCGACCTGGAAAACTATGGCAAGGTCCACACCAGAGACCTCACCAACGATCAACGAGCCATCAGGAAAGGATTCCCCTGCCGGTCCTGTCAACAACCGGGACACAAAGAGTGCGACCACGTCAAGTGGAACTGCAAGTGGTGCCGCAAGAACGCCCCCAACCACATGCCCTGGGAATGCGCCACAAAACCGGTCAACACAAAGAACGCCCGCCGACTTGCCAAGATCGCAAAAGGCTGGGGAAAATGCACGGCCTCCAGCTGGGGTACCTACAGGAACGATAACGATGAACCCGACACCTGGCGCACCGACAACGACCACGACAACTGGCAAGGCGAAGACGCCGAGTGGTACATGTGCACGTAGTCTTCGATGCTGGGCATCAACGATAAGAAGGGGGTAATGTTACGCTCCGCTCCACAATTTTCTCTCTTGTGACTCGTATCAACTCGTAGCGGACTGTTTTAGACTATTTTTAGCGTGCAGTTGCACAGCAACTGCGCTTCGAATCACTTTGACTTATTTCGACTCATGTATGACGACGCGCAGCCCTATTGCTGCACCTTGACTACTTCTGACTCATAGCTACTCATGTGTGTCTCAGTACTTATTACCCAGTAGCTACAGTCTTGTACCTTAGCTTGTTATTGGTTATTCAACCCCTTGTTCCCTTTTCTCTTTTGACTTGCGAGTGCTGCCTCGCTTGCTCATCATCACTCGATCAACTCAGCCATCGACAGACACTTGCCCACCTCTGTCGACGATGGTCGTAACAGATGGCATCCCAGACGCCGAGGCGTCTATCAACTATGACATGGTTGATCGGGCAGTCTCTGATCTTGTGTCCTCCGGGCGCGGATCACTCATGATTAAGCTCGATCTTGAGTCCGCTTTCCGCCACATTCCTGTGTGCCCTGAAGACCACCACCTTCTGGGTTTCATATGGGAAGGCCTGTACTACTACAACGGTACCACCACCTTCTGGGTTTCATATGGGAAGGCCTGTACTACTATGACGTCGTACTCGGCTTCGGCTGCCGCTCTGCACCATACATCTTCAACCCGTTTGGCGAAGCCCTCCACTGGATCATTTGCCACTCGCTCCCCGCCCATATACGCCACTATCTCGATGACTTCCTCTTGGTCTTCAAGCCGGGTACGCCATCTCATATCATGATTGCTGCGCTCGAGTGGGTTTTGGTGCTGAGGGCCCATCCACAACGCTCGAGTTCCTCGGACTCGAGCTCGACTCGGATCAGCTCGAGATCTGTCTCCCTCCTGCGAAGCTCGAATATCTCGTCGAGCTCTTTGACACCTGGGCTGCCATGAAGACATGCATGTGAACCCAGCTCGACGAGCTCACGGGCTTCCTCCAGTTCACGTCCCAAGTTATCCCCACATATTATTTGACACCCACCATCGCTCTCGCTGCTGTGGTGACTATCGCCCAGTAGTGTTCAACGCTCGCCTGCACCCTCCATTACCTTGTACCTCGGAGTTATACTCTTCGTAGTGTGTTTCGTGTTATCCGATCTCGCTCTGTTCTATGTTCACGACAGCACCCAACACTGGTAGCCACACAAATGGCCATGGCTGGTGCTGCCCCATCACTGCTGCAAGGGACTCCACTGCCTGCTTGATCTATCAGTTCATCTGGCCTCCACTGTGGAGTTTCAATAGATGGGTTGGGAAGTTCACAGGTGTCACAGGTTAATCTTCCCTGGGTCAGGCATCTGGAGCTTGGGCTACATGGGTGATAAGATAAGATAAGATAGATAAGATAAGATAAGATGGATGGAGAAAAAGCGAAACCAAACAAAAAGCAGTTTTATGAGGAGGGGATGCGTTTCGGCCAAAAAAAATTTTCGCCTTCTGAGTTCGGCCCCAAACTCAATTGTTAGATGCTCTAGGTGAATCCCAAGTTATGTCAAAGTCTGAGATTTTGACATTTGGACTCAACCCCAACAGGAATGAGTCCAAATTATGTCAAAGTCTGAGATTTTGACATTTGGACTCAACCCCAACAGGAATGAGTCCAAATTATGTCAAAGTCTCAGATTTTGACATTTGGACTCAATCCCAACAGGAATGAGTCCAAATTTTTGAGAGGTGATAAAACCTACAGAGTCAGACACATTTTGCACATCCTCTTCATCAGAAAAGATCTAAGGAAAGGTAAGACAAAAACTAGTCTTCAAAGTGTTTGAACAAACCTCAATAGGCTGGTTGAACATTGGAGATGGTGGTGGTTGGTGGTCAAGAAGCAAATGATGGAATCATTTGGGAAAATGTTGTTTACATCCATCAAACCAAACATTCACATCACATGATCCAAGATCTGGGCAAAAGAAAAAGGCAAAATCTTCGAAATTGTGTGAAGGCTTTTGGAGGGAAATTTGGACTCATTCCTGACAAGATTGAGTCCAAATTTTTGTGAAACTCTAAGTTGCAGAGAATGTCCTAAAAATGCAGGTAAACCAAGGAAACACCCAGATTAGACCAAGTGACAGCCAGGTATGACAGACTGACACCCAGGTCGGACTACTGACACCCAGGTCGGAGGCAGGTAAGGGTTAATGACACCCAGGTCGGGCTACTGACAGCCAGGTCGGGGTTAATTTCACCCAGGTAAGGGTTAATGACAGCCGGGTCGGACTACTGACAGCCAGGTCGAGGAAATAAATAGCCCTAAATTAACCCTTAATGGGCAGATATATTCCGACCTGGCACCCGGGTCGGGGAATCTGAATGCTAGCCTCTCGACGAACGGCGATCCCATCGCATGGTTGCGTATCGGCGCTTGCGCCGATCGCTGTTGACAGCTACCAGTTACAGTATACACTCATCAATGTCCTACATCCCTCTGAATCGGCGAAAAGGATTCCTTCAGGGGTTTGACCACTGCCACTTTGGCACAATGCTTTCCTTCAGTTCCAATTCTCGGTGATAAAATTATCCTGGAGCTGTAACTCGAACTCTGAATAGTGAGATCAGGGCAGCTATGATCGTAGTACCCGTCTCGAACCATGAAACCCGACCTATACGTACGGTGCACACATAATTGGATTGTGCGAAGTACCCGAAATTTGTATGCACCGTACGTATAGGTCGGGTTTCATGGTTCGAGTATTCAACACCATGAATCCCGATCCTTAACATTCACTATGGTACGTGTGAGTAACGCGCGTTCTTGAAGAGCCGTGAACTCATATCACTCAACTTACCAGTCTGGCCTCGAGGTATCCTTCGATCCATTGTTCGAGATCCGTCCAAAACCGGATGCCGAGACTCGTCGGCAACTCGTCGGCATACCCGCCTGGTCCCACCGAGGCGCATCATTTCAAGGCCTCCTCCCCACCCTAGCCTGTGACTGGTAAAATGGAGGCCCATGGGCCGACTAACGATGAGCGGCAAGGACGCTGGCCGTGGGACCCACGTATTGCGAAGCGATCTTGCATCGGGGGGGCCGTGGGACCCTCCCCGAAGCATTGTTCACCTATTTTCAAAAGGGGGTTACCAATCGACCGAGATCGCACGTACAGACAATGCATCACCGAAACCGTAACCAATATCCAATATCGTAAGGTTTCGACTTCCTTCTCCGGAGGTACGTAGACCCCAGGCGCCTTGCCTCATCAGACCACTATGGGAGGAGGGAAAAGTTTGACCGCACTATAGGCCCCGCACAACACAGATATGAATATAAACTGGAGGCGCTAGTACAATCTTACTCCCAGAAATACTTCACGTTCCCCCCAAACGTTCCACACACTAAGGTCATAATGCGACTGTCCCTGCCCACCCTCATTTCCGTCGTCGTCTCTCTGGTGCACATCGTCAATGCCCAGCAGGATGTACGTCCCTCTAACGCCCGATTCAAGCTGACTCTGAGTGCTGATTCCAAATAACATACTTTTCCAGTACACTCTCAGTGAGGGGAAGGTACACTTCTAGGGAAAGAACGACGTACGAACTGGAGGGCAGGGGCACGGAACGGTCAGCGAGCGGTATGTACGGTTCCAGGGGAAGACCGACGTACGGACTGGGGAGTAGGATCACGGAGCGGTCAGCGAGCGGAACGTACACATCCAGGGGAAGAACGACGCACACCCTGGAGAACAGGAGTACGAAACGGTCAGCAAGTGGAATGTGCACTTCCGGGGGAAGAACGACGTACGCGCTGGAGAACAGGAGCGCGGAACAGTCAGATGTGTGCTTCCGGGAAAAGAACAAGACATGTACTAGGAGCTGGCAAGCAGGAGCACGGAACAGTCAGCGAGCGGAATGTACGCTTCCTGGAGAAGAAAGAGTGCCGTACCGGTTGCCTGTCCTACGTAGTTCTAATAATACTATTTGCTTTTTCGGGAGGAGTCAACGGCTCCTCCCGGCGCTGCTATTTCCTCGTCCCTTTTGAGAACCGACATTGGTCTGGATAAAAGACTTGTGTTTTCCAAAGGGCAATGGAGCCCGTTCAGGCGAGGACAAACACGGTGTGATGATGGTGCTTACGAGAAGGCGCTGACATAGGGTAGGACCTTTGTTTGGTCGACTTGAATCTCCTTGGTCTGTTGACTAACCTCTGAGACCTTTGTGGAGAGGGTCAGCGCATTCGGTCTCGTTAATTTATTCTTCATCTTCCATCATCGTTGTTCGTCCTCGACCTCAAGTTCTGAATTTTTTCGTCTCCCACCCACCCACTACCACAAACAGGAGTGCCGTACCGGTTGCCTGTCCTACGTAGTTCTAATAATACTATTTGCTTTTTCGGGAGGAGTCAACGGCTCCTCCCGGCGCTGCTATTTCCTCGTCCCTTTTGAGAACCGACATTGGTCTGGATAAAAGACTTGTGTTTTCCAAACGTACAATCTGGGGAGCAGGAGCACGGAGCGGTTAGCGATCGGAATGTGCGCTTTCGGGGGAAGAACGACATACGCTCTGGAAGGCAGGAGCACGGAGCGGTCAGCGAGCAGAATGTGCGCTTCCAGGGGAAGAACTACGTACAAACTGAAGAGCAGGGTCACGGAAAGGTCAGCAAGCTGAATGTACACTTCAAGGGGAAGAACGACGTACGGGCTGGAAAGCAGGAGCACAGACCAGTCAGTGAGCAGAATGTGCACTTCTAGTGAAGGGGAACAACTTACGCCGCTCTGGACAGAAGTGAGTACCTGAAGGCTTAGCAGAACTCGACATCACTCACACTGTTCACACGTTCCTTTACAACATGTCTGAAAGATCCTATTTCCTTGGGACTTCTAGGAGGCCGGGGAGAACGATCTGGTCTCATCGAGCATAGGTAACGCATCTTGCATCTACGACTATACATACTTGAGTTTAGTGAACATGGGACTGCTCATAAAGTTGAAGTACTCACCACTTAAGCCAACCGCCCTCCCTGGATGACCCCAGCCTCGTTCTGCCGCATTTTGGGCATGTGTCCTTCACCGACTCCACCCACACCTTCTCGATCAGCATACTCATCACAATAACCTCACCTGCTTCAAGGACCTCCTTCCAATCCTCAGGCTTAACCAAATGACCATCGTGCTGTCTAGCAAAGCGATACTTCTTCTCGGCTACCAGTTCTTCCCCTAACACCCCCCGGAAGTGCTTCACCAGGAAGTCATGGACGTCCTGACAGTGCGTTGAGCAAGCGAAATGAGGTTTGGACGAGTCGTTCATACCTCAAATTCGGAAACAATGCTGAGTGGCAGGATTACATGTTCATCGAGGGCGTCAATAATCGTGATGCTGTTGGCACTGGAGTATCCGACGTGCTGATAGATGCTCCGGTATGCGAGCTCTGCCTGCCGAAGTTGGGCGAGTATACGCTCAACTATATGATCCCCGGTTGTTCTTTAGTTCATTCCAAGCATACATTACAACAAACATTTGAACGTACGGTGGGCCGATCGATGCTACTGACAGCATAGTCTCCACCGATGGCATTGAACTGACCTCCACCGACGGAGAAGTTCGAAGCACCAGCGAAGAACTGTTGGAAGAGCTCGGTAGGCGGGGCGGGATACCTCGTCAATAGCCTCGATGGTTCCATCTGCAGAGATGTGGTCGGTGACGAGAGGAGGGAGGAATTGCAGGGGAATACAGCACTTGGAGATTAGACGTACGAGAGAATGCACGTGGATGACATGAGGGAGCCTCGAGGCAGGGTTCTCGCTCATTTCGGACTTCACCCTGCTTGGCTGTGCGGGCGCTTAATTGCTTAAAATAGTCATATTCAAGGGTGGGCTGGTCTTCAGAAAACAGCACTAGGGTCGGAAAAAAAATTAAGCCCTCAAAAATTGAACCAACCACCTATGTAAGCGCCAAGCCTTCCCAAAAAGGCAATTTACATAAGCTTTTTCGGGCTCCGGCAGTCTACCCAATGGTTAACCGGAGGGCGCGAGTTCAACTCTCACTCAGCGCAAAGTATTTATTATTCTTCTTAGTATGTATTTAAGCACTATAGCCAGTGTAAGTCATCACTAGTGTACTCTGTATCAATTTCCTAAAGCCCAAATGCTGAAACTGACCCAAAATGGACCCCGGGGCCCCATTTTAGGGTTTAGAGAGGGGGTTCCAACAAAATTTTAGCAGCCAAAAGGCTGAACCAACCACCCATGTACGGGCCGGTAATTTAAAGACCAGCCCACCCTTGGTCATATTAATCCTTCTCACCTGCAGGGATGGGAAGATGGTAGGCTGGAAATTCGAATGTGTATGCCAAGAATACTCGTGGCCAGGTTAGGTATATAATCATTGGATAGAAAAGTCCGGGTAAGGATCTACTCATTCTGTATGAGGTTCCTTGTGATGACTGATTCTGCCCTTCAGCGGACAGAAAAGTCGGACACTTAGTCCTTCGCTCATCTGGCACTCTAATTCCCTAGCCAACCTTTCAAGACTCAACCTCACCGATATGTCATTACACAATCACATGTGATTGTGCATTGTGTGCGCCTTTGACGCCGCTCTGTGACTGGCGTGACTTGGCCTTTTTACTGAGAATCACAGGCCAGTTGAACGCCCATGCGACGACGGGCGGTACCCATGCACGAATAGATACGTTCTTGGTCATGATCATTTAGTTGGATTTTGCTCAAACAGCGAACAACTAAATCGGAGTACGCGACAGTGATTGATCAAGGTTCGTTGGGATACAGCAACGCTTAGAGGCTCAGCGTCTGGAACAATTCTACGTTCTTCGCGGGCAGATTCTTATGTACGATGGTGTACTCACGGTGCAGGAGACACTCGAGTAATGCGTACTGTAAGCAGGAAGTGAGATTAATTGAAGTACGTACTAAGCCTTGTTCGACACGACCACCCTCCAGCGTCCCCACGGGCCCCAAAAGTGACCTCGTCCGCAGCGAACCCATGCGCAGTTATACTACACACTAAGCGAGAATGCACCTCCGTGTGCGCTGGGCGCCCGTTTGTTCCACTCCGTTGAATGGGATAAATTGGACGCCAACACCCCACAAATTTCCGGACACCGCACTGAACCAAACATGGCGAATTTCCCTCGTACATCGAACGCGGCGAACGTCACCCCAAGGAAGATGCGGGGGATATAAGTATCACGGCGTATGCACGCACGCATACGGGACGATACAGCGCGATGAGCATCCGACATCGGTAGCCGGACACGACAGTCGGCCCGCGGGTCGAGCACAGAATAGTCAACACAGTCAATCAAGCACACCAACCCGCGAGTACCTTCACAGGCACCAGCACGCACACGGATATCCCAAATAACATCATCATGACAATCTCCAGTAGCGAATGAGTTCCCTATCGCGTCGCACGAGAGGAAAGAACGGAAGGACTCGCTTACCTTCGCGTACACCAACTCGAGCGTACACCCCGCTACTCGCCCTCATCTTCTTTCCTCCGCCCTCGTCCCCATAACACCTCGCTCAGCTGCAACGGCCATTGCAAGGAAAGACGATGTCACTTGAGAGGGTGCTTCTCCTGTGATTGGGACACGGGGACGGGGGAGGGCGCTGCTGAGTTGCCCATCCGAGCCAAGAACATGGGACGGCGTCGGTGAGAGTCGAGGGCGTGCGCAAGGAGGCCGACCATGACGCAGGCTGGATAAACCAACAGGCGGCACACCATTATACAGTCCATGCAAGGGGAACCGAGGAAGGAAGACGCACCCTGAAACCATATCCGTGCCGATTGGAGGTGGGAAGGGGGTAGCATCGCCGTTATGGGCACCGGTAAGGTGAACAGCGCCCATCCCACCAATGCTGAATCTGAATCTTCTAGGCTGCGTGTCGGGCTTACACATCAATATATCAGCGCGCGCGCCCAGCCCCGAGACTGCACATAGCTCTCAGACTTGTGCTGCCAACGCGCGCCACCCGCCCCTGCCAATGGGTTTGGTCGATCCAGAGCCTTCAGTACACCCGAGTGCCAGCTTAGACCAGCACCATTCTATGCCAGGAAGTCGTTCCCCGAGTTCGAGATGAGAAGGAAGCAGGGCGCAAGACAGGCCCGTAGTAACAGTGAGGAGGTGGAGGGGAAGGAGGAAGAGGCAACGGGCTTCGCGGTTGCTCTCCAGAAGGATTTGGCAAACAAGCCAAACAACTTGATGCCGACGTGATGCCGTCGGCGGAAGCCGAGTACCCACTTCCCCGCGGCTGAGTTCGAGCCGGTGGAAGTCTCGGATATTGTGTCTTCCAGGAGGCGGACAGTGCTCGGCATATGATTATATTATGGATGAAGATAGGGTACTGACGTGTCCACACACTTGCGCGATATTTAGGGACAAATATTATTAGATCCGTGACCCATCCGAATGCATCTGTTCCTCCGCACGTTTTATTGACTTTAATCAAGTTATTTTGAGGACTGTGCCTCTTCCTATTGAATGAAAAAATGTCCTTGAGACTCGCCTGCAGGTGAGGACGGCCGAAAGCGCCGTCCTCGCAGGTTTAGTCAGCACATCAGAAAAGTTGGGCGGCGCTTATCCTCCTGGTTATCGTTCAACCACCATGTCGCCGTCGCCAACACCCTATCACCGTACATCTCTCCCTCCATCTCCCCATACGACGCCCCAACAGACATGAAACAGCACCCAGTCTATCATCTGGCCCACCCGGCACTTGCGCACATCCCACGTCCGCCTCGGCGCCCCGAGTTCGATTCTCTCCTCGCACACATTCACACAAGTGCGCCCTCCTGCCCATTTACGTCTGCAGCTGGTGCTCTACAGTCACTTGACCTCGTCAGCTATTGCCGAGCGCGATGCCACGCCGTGCCTGCTCTAGCCTCCCAAAGCGCTAGCCGCCCGCACCATCCCGCGCACCCATGTTCCCGCTGTCGTTTCGTTTGTCTGATATGGGTTCATCTGCATGGGGCAGGCGGGGTGATGGGAGCCGCTTGCCTTCCGCACTGTCTTACGCCGCCCGACCAACTGCTGCGCCGCTTCTTGGAATCTCGGCTGGTTCGTCGCTCGGTGGAGGAAAGAGGCTTCTTGCGCTCTGTGATATCAACCAGCGGGGCGAATGGATGTGGGATGGATTCGCCTCGAGCTCGAGAGTACTGTTCGAGGGAGAAACGATGGGTGGACGGCGTGGAGGGCTACTCGATGTGAAGAGGAGGGATGGAGTGACGTATCGGAGGGTTAGATCCCCGGTGAGTCGCGTCGTTCATCGCTCGGTCGCGTTCATCGCTACTTTCTAGATTCACGATTCCAGCCCAACATTCGGTCAACCAAGCTCGAACATTCCGTTTGACACACCCACCCGCTTCGCACCTGCCTTGCCTTTGGCATTCGCCCTCGATCGCAATCGCACCACCACACGAGCCGGCTCTCGACTCGATCGGGACTTCATTCGTTCACCCTGCTCTCGACCCTAACCTCCAGGCAGCCCGAGTACTGCCCCTTACCTCGTGGATCCTCGATGGGAGGACGAGCGACATCGCCGTGCGCTTGAGCATATCATAGGAGATGGAGGGCGAGAAGAGGTTGGATCGGAGGGATGGCGGTGAGGGGCGGTCGTGGACTGTGTTGTGAGATGTGTTGGGGATGCTGAGAGGGAAGCGTATGTGGAATGTTCGCGTGATGGCACACTGCTAGATTGCCAGGTGGTGTACGTGCGTCGTTGGAGGGGACGAATCCGTTCCCCTGTTCGTCGTATCCGTGGACTTGGTTGGTTCTGCTTCTCTTTAGCATGGGGTCATCGGCGGCAGTGGTGTGATTGGATCCATTCTGACGCCGTCCCTCCGCGCATTCAGTCACTTTCGCCGTGCTCGTGCTCATTCGAAGGATGACAGTGGACACGAGACGAGCCTCAAAGAACACTCTTAAACGCGTCGGAGGCACGATGAGACGACTCGCAGACCTGTAGCACCATGGAACTTGGACTTCGGTCGGTGTATGTCCGTATGACAAGCGACTCTCACTAGTGCAGGTGATACGGAGGTATGTCATCTTCCTCTCTATTCTTTCCTTACCTTCCTTCCGCCATATCACTTCAATGCATCGCTCGAAGTCACCCAGAAATAGGCCCTGCCCGCAACCCAAGCATCATTGGTACTCGATGTACTCCCCCTATCATCCAGCTTTGCGCACGAACCCCAAGTTCGGTGACGAACTCGATTCGGCATCCACCCGCACGATTCAACTGGAGGTGGGAAGCGATCTCCTGCAGTATTGACGAACGAGAGTCCGAGACTCGGCTTGAGATCGGAATGCAGTGCCTCGACGACTGAACGCGCTTCATTCCTGCCTAACCGAGACACGTTCGAGGAGAGGGGTCGTGTATACACACCTACACGGCATTCATGCATCTGCACGGTACGTCGCATGCGTCAGACGGCGAAGGTGCGCTCAAGGTGCGTTGGTACTGTGAGTTGGACCGTGTCGCCCTGTGGTTAGGCTGCGACGAGGGGGGCCCGGGGCGATCCTGGGATGGGATGGGGCGGTGGTAAATGGGATGGGCGGGACTCGGGGTGAAGCTAAAAGGGAGAAGGGTGGAATCTGGCCGGTAGCGTGTAGCGTGTAGCGCGTCAGTATAGGCTCCATATTCGGGGTTGATCGATCATGTTTCGCGCGGAATTGTATTTGCTCTTTGACCGACGACGACGCATGAGGAGGATGAGCAGCCGGATAGACTCAGCGCATGACTCAGCGTTTTACAAGTAACTCGACATCACTGGCAGTCGCGGCCTTGTGCGAAGATCGCACCGAGAGGAACTCTAAGAGGCCGTTGGTACTAAACAGGGGGGTGCTCGTGCGTAAGAAGGTGCAGTCGCGAATTAAGACGCGAGCCGGTGAACGACGAAATCATTGGAAGGATAGAGAGTTCGACGTCTTTACCAGTGATGTGGGATAGGGTGAGGTTCTTGATGCACGTTGTGAGTTGGACGATGAAGCTCGTAGTGACTCTATCAATCATCTCCGCAACACTTACCCTGCATCCAAGTACGTGGTTGTGTGCACTCGGGGATTCAAGAGGTCATCTCGGTGAGGATGCAGGGGCCGAAGTGGATGGTTCGGGGACTACGGACCTTTAGAAGCAGTTCATTAATAAATCGTGTCGCAAAGTGGGGAAACAATAGATTATGCGGCCAGACATTTGTATGGCAATTACAGAGAGAGGAATAGAAGGTGTCGAATAATACATAATACATCCAGATATTCTAAATTAATATTAGTGGGGCCATGACGGATAAAGAGAAAACGCACAGGTTGCGTGGATCCAATCTCTACAGAGTACCAGCCTTACAACGCCTATCCATCCAGCTCTTCAACTGTATGATAGCGTTAATATAGTGCATTGAGATGCTGGGCTGCGTGTACGTACATCTGGAGTTTTCTTCTTGAGCTATACGGCGATGCTAGAGGTTGGTCGAGGTTGCCCATCCATAAATACTTCTTCAATAATCCTCAAATTAAAACGGGACATACCTGCTGGATTTTCAGAGACCGATGGGCAGTGAGCTCTCGCTTTCACCTGTCAAGCTGGGCGTGAACTCACGTCCTGCACGGTCCAGGACACCGATCTATCAACACTTGGTTCTCTCAGTATTCAAAAAGAAACACGACTTACTACCTAGAAATTCAGAGATGCCCAGCCGTGAGTAAGGTAGTCTTCGGTTTTCGGAGAAAAACGGGACTTACGATCTAAGGATTCAGAGACGCAAAGTCGTGAGCGCTCTGCTCTCAGTGATCAAATCGTACCGGGACTTACATCCTGCAGGGTCGAAGACGCCGCTGAGCGCTCGGTTCTCAGTGGCCAAAGCAAAACAGAACTTACCTCCTGTGGGTTCGGCGAAGCCGAGCTTTGAGCATTTCTTTCTCTGTATTCAAAGGGAAATGAGACTTACCAGCTAAAGATTTGGGGACACCGAAAGTAAGCAGCCGGTTATTAGCGTTCGAAGTGAAAAAGGACTTACAAACTAGAAATTCAAAGGCCAAGTTGTGAACACACGCTAATGATTAACGCGAAACAGGACTTACACCCTACGCGGTCAGCGAAGGCGATCCGTGAACGCTCATGTCTCTGTGGTGAAACCGTAAATAGACTTACGTCCTGCAGGTTCGATGATGCCACTCCGTGAGAACCTGATTTTCGGTGTTCAAAGGACAACAGGACTTACATACTAGGAATTCAGAAATGCCAATCGATGATCAGTTTTCAGTTTTCAGGGCTCAAAGTGGGACATGGCCTACTGCCTACGTATACAGCGTCGCCAAGCTATTAGCATGATGCCCAGTGCTCAAATTGAAACTGGACGTACTTCCTGAAGGTTCAAAAACGCCAAGACGTGAGCGTGGTCCTATCTTCGAAGTGAAAAACAGAACACACATCCTGAAGGTTCAGAGATGCAGAGCGATGAGCACTCGCTTTTCAGCGTTCAATTAAACCACGACTTACATCCTGCATATTTAATGACAGAGTGCTATAAGCACGAGGTTTTCAGTGGTTGAAGAAAATGACAACTTACTTCCTGCATATTCAGATACAGAGCACCGTGAGTGCTTGGTTTTCAGTGTGCAAAGCGGACCTGAACTTACAATCTAGAGATAGTGAGCAATCAGCTCATCCGGCCGGGTTAAGACTGGAACATACCATAATCTCCTGCCTTCGCACGTGGCGAAATGCCCATACCTCGTTATCTCCGGCTTCAGCTTCCTGTTCGCGTACCTGCGGTTCCCCTGGAAGCATAAATCTAGTAAAACACCTTCGACTACCCCCCCATTAGCCGGACAGTGACATCGACATGATTGCGGGGCAAGAACACGTACCACACTTGCCACCCTTGGTCCACATATGTTCCAAGTTCCGTCCTCCCACATTTTGGACACATTTTCCTGAGCTCTTCCGCCACCGCCTGTTCGATTAGCATACTCATTACCAACTGCTGGCGTTCATCCCTAATTCTCCGCCAATCGCTAGCCTGGACCACAATTCCATCGTCTGATCCTGCTACCCGTCCGACGCAGTAACGCCCCTCTGTGACGCGTCGCTCTCCTATTTTCCCCCTGAAATGGTTGACTAATAGGCGTTGCAATTCCTGTTTCACCGATATCATTAGCATCTAAAAGTAAAATAGATGGGACTATAAAATCACTCGCATCGTAGGTCGGCACGAAACTCCATGGGACAGTCAGGGTCTCTCCCAACGCATCAGTGATAATCAGCGCATTTGAATCACTGTGGCGAACGGCGGCGGGAAGGGCTCGTTGAAATTCGTTCACAATCCGACGTACTAAGGTCGATCAGGGTGGTACCCAAAGAAGTACGGCTACCGGAAGACGTACGCTCCTCAGTGTCGCTATTCTGGAATATCATATCTCCTCCGATGTCGTACACGGTCCATGCGCCGGTCGAGAAGTTGCTACTATTGCTCAGTATATGGAGCTGGCGAGCATGTAGTGTTCTATCTGACGGAGATTGATTACTACCCTCGGGTGGCTGCTGGGGCATTTCCTGACGTAGGGCCGTTTTGAAAGGAGTTTGGCGGTTGTTACGAGGTAGCTGAGGCAGTTGCTGATGAGGAGGTGGTATCGTTTCTGACGAAAAGTGTCTTCACATCAGACGCTCGACCATCCCTAGACATCCTGTATACTCACCGTTCTTTCTACTCTGTACCGGAGACGTATCTCTGGAGCCTCCGATACGGTGATCCCAGCCTGGTCTGCTGCCCATGATTGAACGATGAAAGAAAGGAGTGTCAACGGAAGGAAGGAACAGCGCACTCCTTCAACTGTTGCAAAATAGTGGAAGGGCTTCTATCTCCGGTGAGGACGCATTTGTTTGGAATGATGGAGGGACGGTCTGATTAAGGAGGAGATGTCCGGTCCGTGTATGACGGAGCCACAGATAATTACTGTCACTCGGGCTATGGAGGAGACATGTAAGCAGCAGGTACATGTTCCTCTGCTTCCAATCCACTGGTAATCATCTCCGTGGAACTCCGCGCACTCATACTCGAATATTTCGCGCGAAGTAAAACTAGAGTGTGAAGTTGCAATGAAATGTGGCTCAACCATTATATAGGGACTAATTTAAGGCTGTCTTGACCTGGTGACTGACTGAAGCGCTGGTAGTACATTCAAGCGCCAGTCCGGGCGCCTAATATATCGACGCTAGTCAACTGGTGGACAGGAAAATCATTGGAAGGGTAGAGAGTTAACACTCTTGCCCATGATGTGGGAAAGGGTGAGGTTCTCGACTCAGATGCACCTGGGGAGTCGGAGATGGAGGTTGGGCTGAAAGTGCACACCTTGAGGATTTCTAATCGCCATTGCGTTCGAGTATTGCATGAACGGGGATAAAATGGGGTACAAAGCATAGGGATAAACAAAAAGATAAAGAGGATGTGATTTCAGGACTCAACGGTATGCCTGGACGCGCATCCGAGGGCGCCGAGGATAGAATTTAGGTAAAAGATCGACGAGAGGCGTTTGATTTATGATGCGTGCGATATCATCGCTCTCCCTAGACCTATGACCAATATGTGTGACACTACAAGATACAGTAGAAGATGGGGTCGGAGAAAATGGGTGTCGGTTAGTCAAAAGAGGGCAAAACGCTCGGAATACAATCACCACACACCGGAAATCGCCGATCTCTCTCCGCGCCGCACGTACCCGAGGGAGCGAGTTCGTCATTCCAGTGTCTACGCCTTGCAGCAGTAGAGTGGTAGAGATGGGTACCGGGTAAGCCTTTAATATCATGTGTTCATAGTAAGTATCATTGGGAACATCGTTCGACTAAATACATACGTAAATCTGTTTACAGCATAGGCCATTTACTGGAACTCATGATCATGAGCCGCATTCAGTAGGGATAGAATGAAGTGATACCAAACACCACCTATGGTCACAATTAGGATGTGATCCACGACTTTCTCTACCTAATTCGAGAGCGCTTCCTGTACCTCTCCCTCCTATATTCCCTATCGAAATGCAACACTTGTTCCTTCCACTCTGTCAAATCACTCGGTCGAGGATAACTTTCAACCACCTTCCTCCTTAATCCCCTCGCCAGTCCCTCTCGGTACATTTTCAACAGAGTAATATCATCATACCCCGCCTCACTCGCGTAACGGTCGAATTGCAGCGTGTAATCGGCACAGGTCTTATTCCGCATGGTGAGGGCATCGAGAGTGTTTCTCGAGAATTCCTCCACGCCCATTGGTAGGAAGTGGGCCTTGAACTTCTTCATGAAGTCCCTCCAGTCTCCAAAGATAGGAACGACAGTGTCGAGGTTAGGTTGTGTTTCCGCTCCAAGTCGCTGTATCTCCTCAAACCACAGCCGTTGTCGCATAGTGTCCGCCCAATTTGTCGCGCTTCTGTTCGTGCTCCTTCCTATCAGCCCCAAGGCGTATATTATCCTTCTCCGGTCATCAACTTCGCCTATCGCGTTGAGGTATAAGTGAACGTGGGCCAGAAACGGCATTACTTGTTCTAGTTCTCCGTTAAATGGTTCGGGCTCTGTGAAGTTGCATCTGGGTTCATTCTCATCTCCGTATTCCGCCACCTCAAATCGCGTGATGAAAGCACCTTCGGCGGCTTGGTTGAGGGCTTCATTCTGCATGTTTATGGCGGCTATGGTGGCTATGGTCGCTTCTTGGAAAGGAAGGCCTTCCCGTACTCTGCTCGGAGGCAAAATCGATCGTTTGTCTTCCTCCGTGGGAGGACGCATCCTCGGTCGTCCATCCCTAACATATTGCACAAGCGCCAGTCCTAACGCTACCCCAGACTTGAAAAGGAAAGCAGCGTATGCTATGAAAGCGACGGGTGTTAGGAAGGCTTTGAGCATATCAGGTTGGCAACCAAAGCCCTCGTTCGACAGTGGAAATGTGTGTTTAAGGCGAATTTTTAGTGAATTCCCTTGTGCTTGTTCTGCGCTACAGTAGATCGACGAGCGACTGCATGAAGGAATGCGCGTTCAGGCGATATACATACCACAGGCCACGCGTATACCTTGAGGCATCCTCAAGGCTACCTCGAGGCTATATCAGTCAGCGAAATTAAATACACGAGGAGGCTGAGTAATCTAAATTAAAAAAACATGGTATTCCAAATTGCACATGACCATACATGAGGCCTCACGAGCTCAGTATGCGCCCGTTCCTCGAGGTAATAATGCGCGCAAGATAAACTAAGTATACCAGAGAAACGGAAAGGCTGTGGATGCCACTGGAGGTGTGTTAACACCGGCCGGTTAGATGAAGCGATGCCCAAAGAATGTCGAGCAAACGTACTCGTCCCATTTGCACACAGCATCCCAGGAAATGATCCTGCACAACGTGTGCCCATCGCTCCCTCGCCAAGTATAGTGTTGGAACAACCCTGGCATCTATGCGCATGTGGAACGGGACCTAGGGGTGTACAACGACACGACCTAGCGTGCATTTCATAGATATATTCTAGATGGCCGAATTGCAATTATTAGACGATGGTGAATCGCCTTCCATTCATCCTACCTCCCATCCTTCCTTCGTTCCCGGTTCTTTCTCCAGCTTCAACCCCGCCCATTCCGCCGTCTCCGTCACCACCTAGGGCGTTCATGCTCGCCAATGAAGTTCGACAGTCATCAGCACAACGACGCGCAACACGTGCTCCCTATATATGTTAGCGCCCAGGCGACGTCTGCCATATATAAGCTGTTAAATTCTCATCGTTTTGCCTAATGGTCGCTCAAACGTTGGTACGCTTGTCAATACTACTGTCTGCGGCGCGCCGAGGAGGGTAAAGTAGACTGCGGCGGTACGCTCCAGGTGCCCTCGTAGTACGTGGAATGAAGTGCGCATTGAATATTGGCAAGTTGGACGGTGTTGGTATGTGATTGGAGTAGGAGGTGGGGGCGATGGTGGAATAGGGGCGGTGCTTGAGTTGGGATGGGTGTTGGAACGTGAGGTGAGTCTGAAGGTGAGATAGCGAAAGCTGGCTGCACTGCGAGATACCCGTACGTACGTATCCAAGGTCGCGGATCATGGTCGGAGTGGAAACAGACTGTTATCGTGTTTCTTCTGGAATTGTCATTGCTCGTCGTTCTCTTCTAGTTTGCTGCATGGTCCGTTCGGAGTGGGAGTAGGTTATTTTACTTTTATGTAGCCTGGAAAAAGTCCTGTGAACGTGCTTCCACAGTTTTGAGCGCTACATAGGCCAGCATGCTCTGAGTCGACAGACTGCTGGTATTCACGCTAGATAGTAACCAGTTCATATGTATTGAGGTAATAGGTTGTCCCCACAACCGTGGTCGTGCATTCGCGATCATGATAGGCTTTTAGTGCGCCCAGCGGGATGTGGGGGGGATGACTCCGGTAGGATGTTATGCGCAACCCGCATTACGTAGATGTTATGTTTGTATTTGCTTAAAGTATTAGGCTTTCCGTGCTTCATTTATTAATATGATGCCAGTTGCGCACTCAGTCCCTTTCGAGCTTCGTGAAACTTGGTTCAAGGTCTTGCGAAGGGGCTAGAGATTTTGTATTATCTATACATATCCACTGTTTGAAACGACCTTTTTAGAGCGTTCCGCTATACAGTACAATCCCCTGGGAGAGGTGCAAATGACACTCGCATTCATGACACCTCTCCGGTCGACATCCTAAGGGGTAAGGAATCTTATGCTGTCTACCATATGCACAAATCGTTGCTCGAGGCTTCCGTTGCTCACTCGCCGAGGTCCAGTTTGCACGAACATGTGTCATAAAAACGCGGGTCCTACCTTTAGGATGACCTCTGAAACACTATCGGACTCTGAGTTGAGAAAAGCTGTAGACCGAGGGCAATTAGAAATTACATGACATCATAATTAAAAGAGAGAATATTTTCTAACATAATACATGACGACTGCAACCAACCTGAAGCAGAATCGGAGGTATCCCTTCACCTAGCTTCCATTTTGACCTCGACAAGGAGGTTCATGGAAACCCGAACAGCGCATGATGGACGAACATAACGATAATGTAGTCTAGATATACTTATTGTGCACGCCAAATAACTTTAGAAGTAGAGGAGAAGGTAGGCCTTTTGAAGATGTCTCTATCTCTCTGGAAATCGCACACCTAAAGTGAGTGTACATACTACATCGGAAACGGCTCACCCGGCGAATGATGGCTAACCCAGGTAGGCTTGGCGACATGAATAACAGCATGTATTTGGCTACACAACGACGGAGTGAGTGGTCTGAAACGACTTGGAACTCCGAAAGTCTAGTAATTTTCTGTGCGGCGAAAGACACATGATCCGTGTCTTACCCCAGATTTCTCCAGACGCTGGCTCACGTACAGCGGATAACCCTGAGGCTCCATGTTGCGCCGCAGTCTCGTTTAGTCACATCAAGCGCCCATTCTATGCCCATTCAAACCTCCTTAGGTTGCTATGCTCCACATTTACGTGTTTAAAGAACTTTGCTGAAGTGATAGTTATCTGCAATGAGACGAAGGTATAGTCACTGGGTATCATGGAGGGTAGCCTAGCTAGCGGGTCTCTTCCTACATGTTTCATATTTTTCATGCCTACACCTCATATGGATAAGTGTCACAACAGAGGGGCTATAAAAACATGGCATTCCCAATGATTTTAAGTACCAACAACCGAATCCAACCCTCACTGACCACCTCCTACCAAGTCAACCGCTTTTATATCTATCACAATGCTCTTCAAGTTCGTCACCGTTGCCACTGCTTTCTTTTCCGTCGTGAGCGCGTCGGCTATCAACCTGGAGGCTCGCCAGGTCGGCCAGCTCGCAACATGCACAATCGTGACGACCCCATCGAACCCTCCTAACGGGGGTTCACTCCTCGATGAATTCATTATCCGTGAGTAGAACGCCTGCATAGGTCTAAAGCGCGTCAATATTAATTGCACACACCACTGGCACAGTGTTCAACCAGGAGTACTCGGACGACCTTCCTCCCGGCAACGCCATCGTGGTATGCATTCCTTCATATCTATCTCAACGCTGTGAAGAGCTCATGTTCCTCTTCAAATAGACTGGCTCTACTTCCTTCACCGGTCCCAGCGGTGGACCCTACACCGTCACCAAGTCTCTCGGCGCCACTGGCTTGACCGCTGATCAGACGCGCGCCATTATGCGCAATTGGCAAGGTCAAACTTTCGCGGGACGCGGGGAAGTCGGCGTCACAAGCTGGTTCATCAACACCGTTACCTGCTAGATGCAGTAAAGAGCATGGGCGTACGCGCCTTCAAATATCCAGTTATAAGCAACGGACGGGTTAGAGTGTCCAATGGTACTTTAGTCACAATGTAACTTGCTGGCAACTCCTTACTCGACCCAATGGACATCTATTATGTTATTATCTATATTGGAAAGATGGAAGGGTGCCATAGTATAACGTGCTGGGTGCGTGGTGCTCGACGCCCGCAGAAGCGCTGAATTGCCCCCGTTCCGAGAGCAGAGCTGCTCATCACGGTTGGCGCTAGGAGTTGTTATTCAAACATTGAAAGGTCTCAGGCCCAGTAAGTATACGATACTCCGATTAGACATATAGGCCCGCGCCGCCTGCTTCCCAAGTTCGTCCTGGAGACTTATAAGCGCCCAAGTTCAACGTGGGAACCAAGGTCGGCATAGGCCCGGCATCATTGATGTGACGACGAGGGTGCGTTCAGCTCCTGTCCCGACCGTCCATCTACCCGCTTCCATCGCCTCTTTTCCCCCAGCCTCTACAGGATTCAGAATGAGTTAGAACACGAACTTACCCACTCACGAACTCAAGATACTGGAGATGACGATAGAAGCACCGCCGACGACGATGTCGGTTCAAAAATGTCGGTTCAAAACTTGAAGCGGACCAAGAACATCGTTTCGGGAACCCCGTAGCGATGGAAGCGCTTTCCAGAGATGCGGTGTTCATCATGGACGTTGCATCGGTCGCTGGGCGCGTCGGGAACAAAATTAGGGTGGAAGCGGCTCATATCGTCGCGTCACTTTCCTATAGTGAGTATCCAGCACAGCGTATGGCGCCTCATACTAGGCTCCGAAAGCGCTCTGGAGACGCTTCTCCGCCTCCAAACCCCCGCATCTCCATATTCGCCCTATCCCACTTTCCGCCCACCGATCCCCTCCCACTACGATCCGCGTACGTTCGAGCTCTGCGAGCTATCGGAGATCGTCGATCCGAGCAAGTACGACTTACGCCCCGAAACGACCGGCCTGATGCGGATGGAAATGAAGGAACCTCTGGGGCTGATATTCGCCGTACGTCCCCCTCTGTATCCACCCTTACATTCACCGTCATCGCTGCGACTAACCGCACCACCGAACACTCAGATCGAAACCCTCGACATCCTCCTTCCCCCTCTCCTCTCGCCCTCCCCCGCAACTCCCACCCCATCGTCCAACTCCTCGCCTCCGCCACACGCTCCGCCCACCGCCGCGAAACGCTCTCCTCCTACCTCCCGCGCTCCGAACGCAAACCCTAAGCGCCGCAAAGTCCAAGAAGCGCAGCTGGGAGAAGGTCGTCTCGCCCACATCGCCCTCCGCCTCGCTCCCCGGAGCCTGTACTAGAAGCCCGATCGCAGGTGCCAGTGGAGGAGGAGGGAGAGGTGGGGTGGCCGGGAGTGCTGTGGGTGGGATGGGTTGTGCGAATGCGTGTGGGTTTGTTGGCGAGGACGAAGGATGTGAAGCTGCGGGAGACGTCGCTGTCGGGCCTCGTGCACTCGCGAAGGAGAACGCAGGTGTGGCGGATTCGTCAGCGAGGGGGATGGTGTATCGACCTGACCGTACGTCGGCCCTTTCGAATCTGTTGCCGAAATTCGCTGACTTCCTTAGTATCTAATAGTTCCGCCCCACGCGCTCACCTACACGCTTACGAAGTCGCGGAACCTCGACGCACAGGTCGCCGTATGATGTTGATGGTACGTCCCCCTCGCCTCCCCTGCCTCCACGCACACCTCATGGATCTCTCGATTCTAACGCATCAACGTCCTCTCGTAGCGCCACGTCCTGCGCGCCTCGCAGGCCTCGTCGCACGCCGCATCCACGACACACGTCTTCGAGTATGCGCAGCGACGTACGGGCAGGTCCCGCTCGACGATGCGCGTGTGCGGACCATGCTCAATATGGTTATCCCGTTGTGGCGGAGGGAGGAGGCAAGGTGGTGGAGGGCAGGGTGGGCGGGTCCGGGTATTGTGCGTGCGTATTCGTTTCGTTAAGCTGGGTGGATTGGGAGCTGATTGGTTTGGAATATTGTCTTTGACTGTTGCTTCGATTGCATTGCCTTCGTCGTACGACTCACTGGTATGACTCCCGCCTCATATGCGCATCTTTGTTTGTACGTTCTCTCCCTCCTGCTATGTATATCTACCAACTCTCCGTGCGACGTATCCCTATCATCTATATTTGCGTCGTCATTATTCCATTATCTTCCCGGGCTCATCCTCACCATCCCTTCCAAACGACCGGTGATCTTCACGAAGGGACCACCCAACTACGCCCTCTCCACCTTTCCCGCCTCATCGCCCATGATCCCGTTATCCTTCCTGCCGACCCCCGGTCGACCATCTCCGTTCCCCGCTCCGCATAGACCCGCTCACCTTTCACGATACCCAACCCAACATTCACAGACCACGCGCGCTATGCCAATTAGCCTTCAACCGATGTGCCTCGACACGTTCGCGAGCGTCGTGGACCCCATCACGCCCTTCGAGCGGGAAGAAGGGTGGGACGAGGGTAAGAGCGAGGGGGCGGTACAGGTGACGGAGGTGAGTAAGTCTTCGTTTGTTTATGGTGGTAGCACTCTCGTGTTAGTTCCCGACTTCGAAGGTCGTTCACTGTCTGGCTGTCATGGAACGGAAAGGATACTTGGCGACCCGCTCAGATCTTAGGCCACACCTTGAAGGATTGGCTCCGCTTCAACTGCGTCTCGGTTTGACGAGTAGGTGTTGAGGCACATTGCATCCCCTGTTCCGCTCGTTAGCTAGCTTATACTAAACACACTCGCTATGCCCATTCTCACCTGTGAGCTCCTTTTCAATATCCAGAGGACCGATGATCCAGGCCGAGTGAGATCGGAGATCGGCCGTATCGACAATACCCTTCGAGCTCCTTCCAGGCTCATCGCAGATCGCTCAGGTACCGATTCCCAGGATAATGCCTTGCAATGTTACCGTTGTCATCACAGAGCCCATTACACAGCTTTCTAAATGAAACAAACATATATCCCCGCGCAGTATGTCCATAACCACGATGGGAATTGCGCACAGCGCGCATCGTGTCACGGGCGCCTATTTTATGTCCGTTGACGCTTTGTCATCCATCGTAGCTTTGAAAAGTCCGCTACGATGAGGAGGTGGGCGAGGCGCGTACTATAAGCGAGGATGAGTGGAGTTTTGGGATGGATGGGAGAAGGTACGCTGGGACCTGGGGGGAATCGGAATAGTGGCGCATGGTGGTTTCGGCCCATGTGTAGACCCAGGGTCGGGGATAACGAACATGTGGGCGATTCAGCCAATCCTGTCACCAGCGGCACAGTCGCACTGTTACACATGCCTCGCCTTCATACTTATCTGTTTTCGCCTATGTACGTCGCGAATGGGGCTCAAGCTTCTGACTGACTGATTTCAAATATGGACCTCCAGCCACTAGGTTAATGTGAACGTACAGAGGATGGAGCATAGCAGAGCAACAGCCTACCTGTGGGACCCTAATTACCTTGAAGCATGAGCTGTTGAAATGAACATGCGTGTGGGATCTGGGAAAGGTACGGGCTGTGCTTTACGAGACTAGGGAACCTTCGAGGTATAAGATGTATAATGCTACTGGTAGAAGGGTCACAAAGGAGTTTTGTCTACGTTCCGTACTACATAAAATCCCAGTCAATCGAGCTGCACGCCTCTACCTCCGCTTTCCGGATACCTTCTTCATCGGCATCATCCCTGAGGGCCAAATTTCCAGCGCCTGTTGTGGCTTCGAAACCTCGAAGAGGATTGAGGTAACGGGAAGAGCAACATTATTCTGCACCAGATCGAAGTCGCTTAACCTGAGCTTGGTGACATGCCCTTCCCTCACAAGTGTGTTCTTCACTTCGTCAATCGTGCTGGTCCACGAAACATAAGGGAGAGAGATGGGCTTCCCGACTCCGCCGTTGGCCTTGACCGTCACCCCCTGGACGACGCGTGCTTCGAGATACTCGTAGTCGGCGAGATCGCGCCTGTAGTTGGACACGGCCTCTTCGAGGTAGTCACGGAGCGATGGTTTGAATGACTCGATGTCCCTTAGTGTGAGGAATTCGTCCACCAAGTCACGAGAATCGAGCTCGGAAGAGTCCTATATTGCGGTAAATGGGTCAGCCGTGGTCTTGGTGTCTTAAAATGCGGCGTACCTGTGCGGCGTAGACGCCGAGGCTTAGGTAGACAGTTGCAAAGGCAATCAAACCAAAGGTAGAGCCGAGTGTGAAGCGCATGTCGATTGAGTATGAAGAATCTTTCTTAGAGTAGTAGGGTTGTGGGGGGAGGCGCAGCGGGTATGAGTCCTTTTTTGCCATGTTCTACACCCTTAAATACCATCGTTTACCGGAGCATGCCAAGACAACACTGGATGGAATTCCACACTCTGCCCTCGGGTCACCCCTCGAAAAGGGGAATTGCATCAAAGTTGCATTCTGTCATCCGCTAAACTCAACAGCGGGCGCCAAAAATCAATTCCTCGTTCTGCACCGTTTCCCTTCAAAGAAAAGGCATACGAAGGATTACCTGTAGCTATTGAGATTACTTCAGAAGCCTTGAAGTCACTGGAAGGTATCAAACTCGAAATCCTTGCACTGAGTGGTGTTTTGCATGCGCGGCACGATAGTGGATGACTTTCCGCAGGATGTCTCCAACAAACAAATCCCTCCTGAACAAATTTCAACTGATGGGAGGGCTTGCCGAATGCTCGGGTGCTGTCTGGCGGGTCTCGAACAAGGGGCTCCCATGATAGCGAGCGTTGAATCCAACCCACCCGGTCGGGTACGTGGGAAATCATTCCCCGGAATGGTAAATCTGAAGGATGTCCTTCCACCTTTCCTCCTTTTCTTGAGGTTTGTGGAGATTACATCCACATCGGAGGAGATAATCATTACTGTATAGCACTTGTATAGCTATATCTTCTATCTGGTCAGAAGGAGAGGCTTCTGGGAGGTGCACAATGCCCCGCAGCACTGTTTTGGTCAGTGGTGAATGAATCTGCCTCTCATTCATCCCAGAATCCATCTTTCCACCCCATTCTTGGGATATCAGCTCTATATAGTTTTATCATTGCATATGAAGAAGAATCGTAGCCTTACTCGAATGATTGAGGGCAGCAATTGGTCTCTCTGGATTATGAGACCTGAATAGGGAACGGTTTCCCACGTACCCGACCGGGTGGGTTGGATTCATCGCTCGCTATCATGGGAGCCCCTTGGTCTCGAACGAACTCCCAAAAGCAGACCGAGCATCAGCCAAGCATCAGCTCACATAAGCAAGAAGGCAGATAGCCGTCGGATTTACACCTTTGTAAGGAAGGTCGGAGGTGATGGCACAGTTTGTTCGAGGAGAATTTGTTTGTAGAGGCCTCTGGAGGCCTCTACAAACATCGAAGTTTGTGTTGGCCTTAAGCGCGGCCATATCACTCCACCTTCCTTCCTCGTACTCGGCCATCACGGCTTCCTCAGAAATCTGTTTTGTTGAGCGGTTTGTTTTGTGTCAGAGGCCTGCGGAAAGTCATCCAGTACCGATCGACTTGAAATTCGAAGCCGTGATGTCGGGCGCCTGGCACTTCTTCCGGTCCATCCGGCGCCCCAGTCCTACCCTACGCCCAACGATTTATGGAACGCTTCAAGGGCTCTCCATTTCTCCCCTGGCTAGACCTCTGCGGTCCATGCGGTGACCGCCTGACAGCCACGGATAGATGGATCTATGCAAATGAGCCCCAGCCGTTTGTCCATCCGACATCTGTTCCGCCTCAGAAAGTCGCTCTCTTCAATACAATTGGGACGAATTTCAGCGGGAGAGGATGGGGATGAGACTACCGGGTGGCGCGGATGCGCTGGATCGCGAAATCGACCAGGTCGAAATCATCTCGAAACCTGTAGTGTGAAACAGGCTATTGACCTTCAGCCTTCGGACCGTGGCCCACCCTTCCATGAGTGCTGATCGACGCGCGTCACTCGTACCTCGCTATCGGTTTGCCCTGTCTCTTTCTTCCTTCACCCACAAGTTTCCTTTCTCAGAGCGGCAGACACACACATGGCGAGCACGATTTGAATTACTCGTATTACACCTGCGTCCGATGTACTTGTAACTTTTGTAGAGAACCGATGTTCGATCATCGTTAAGGACGACGAGCCGACAATTTTAAGGTCAGCGAATCTTTCCTTGGCGCCTTAATGGGTGTAACTGTAACCTACTTATTGCTCGCCCTATCTGCGACGGAGAGATATTCACCCTCGCTAGTGAGTAAGCCTCACGTCAGGCACAAGCACTCAGGGCTGACATTCTTTAGATCACAGTTCCAAGTCTGACCCATCGTTCTCGACGACGAGCTGGTTTGATGCTCGAATTGAATCTCACTCTGCTACTACGCTTTCCAGAAAGGGCCCTTCCATGCTCGATGTTATTTTCCAGGTAGCCAGTCAGTGTGCTTATCCTTCAAGTGTGTTTTAGCAGGAAGTTAGCGAGCGTCCTGTGGCCAAAATGGACGTTAAGACACACACGCACCTAATAGCCATTGACAGTACGTGTTCCAAGATGAGCCCATGCTCGACCCGAATGTCAAGAACCTCCGCTGACATCGCCAGTGGCAGCAATCGCGTCGTCGATCAACTACCCTCAATATACATGCATGTGGGCGGTTAGCCAGGTTAGCCTCGCACTCATTTATGACTCTCCTTAAACTCACCATCGCTCGCTGCTTCACCACCCCCCACGCGAACCGCCACATCTTACCCTCTTACCATTACGCTCGATATCAACTCGATATTCTCCGCATGCATTCCTTGCATTGTGCTGAGGTTGAAGGTGTGCACTGACTGTCAACCGAGCTGCCGTCGTTTTCGAAAGCGGTATGATGCTAGATCTTGGCGCCCTTGGGTTGTTTCAGGCTATTTTTGCCCTTTACGGCGCCTATCATGGCCCCTCCGGTCCGGTGAGTGCAATTGAGCCCGTGATAGCCCGCATGCCAAGCCTCGTGTATCTTATTTCCCAACCATCACCATGGATTATGCGCTTACCCTCCTTACTTCGCGGACACGGCGCACCGGAGCCACAGAGGGCCCTCATCTTTTACTTCAGAACTAGGAACGTCCACCGCAGCAATCGCTTCGCTTCCCAGCACAGCCAAGCCACCCCCAGGGCTAGCCACGTCGCACCGCCTCGTGCAGTGAGCTCCTTCACTTCTTCCAACTCCGACACTTAATTCACTTCCACCACCAATTCTCGCGTAAAGAGGACGAATCGAGCTCAATGGGCGACAGTCAGCCTCAGGCATCGACATCCAAACATCAGCTTACGCCGACGAAGGGAGATATCTCTACCAGTCGTCCGCGATGGCAGCAGTATGGCGGGTTCTACAGACCTGTCCGAGATCCTTCAATACCCTGGGTCCCCAGCCCTCCCCATTCTCCGATGCCTCTGGCGAATGCACCGGTCTTTGAGATCGACTTCAACCTGAAGCCAGGCGAACTCTCGAGCATAGACTCGAGCCCGACGTCGGACTGGAGCTTCACCCTCCCACCCAACGTCATCCAGCGACCGACCGTTCATGATCACGGAGATCCATCCCTCGTTCCGAAACGGATGTCTACGATGCGAAGGCTGGTGAGACGATTTACGTCTCGGGGACGCTCTCGTGCGTACCTTGCTTTGATCACTCGACCGGATAGCCCTTAACCTTCTCGACGCAGGTCCGAGTACGTCTTCGCCGGCACCAACAGCCAAGGGTAAGATGCCGATGCTCGACAGCCTTCCCGATCCGCAGCGTTCCCTCAGGGTACAACCCCACGAATGGAAGGCATACGGCTACTGGGCACGTCCCATTGTGGGGAATGTGCAAGTCCACAACTCAGGTGAGTCGCGATCACATCGCACGACGATCCTCACGAAGTTCATCATCACAAAGAATCCCCTCCCCAGCACTTCGCGCCCCTCCAACACATCAAGGACACCAGCATGACGCCAGAAGACGTGTTCGACTCGCTCTACTCACCTCGCACCGGCTTCCACCCCGAACGCTGGAAACTCGGCATCGAACACCCGTCCCTCCCACCTCGGGCCACTCGCTGGGCGCCCCCAGATCCCACGAAGCCCCTCCCCTTCCCCTGGGAAGTCCAGCTCAACCCCTTCCTCGAGCACGTATTGTTCGGCGTCCCACGCGTGTACTGGGACGTGCGCGAAGATGTCAGTGCAGCGCAATACGGCGTCAACGGGAGCGGCGACGAAGGCTGTAGACCACTCACCCCCGCGGACTTTGCACAGCCAGCGTCATGGCCGTTCCTCACCCATATGTATATCAACGCCCTCGCGGACGACATGGCAGAGCGCTTCGCGTGGCCGCTCATGGTGATCAACCCCGACGGCATCAAGGTGCGCGACGTACTGAACTGCGTGTACGCGAACTTTAGGGAGGGTGTGAAGGCGGATGAGTATTGGGGCCCGCATTGGACGACGGCGAGGCGGAAGGAGGCGGCGAAGGCGCATGGGCGGAGGACGGATGTGACGGCGCCTGAGAATGAGTGGAAGGCGCTTGAGGGGTATGTCGATCCAAACGACCGCATGCGGAGGATCGATTACCTTGGGCAGAGGACGCTGTTCAGGGGCTTGGGACCGAACCCGGATGGGACGGGGTGGGTGCTGTATTTAGGCCAGGATTGAATATACAGTGCTGGTTCCCTTCGACTGATCGGAAATGCTCATTTCAGGTTCATTTCGCCCTCCAGATATCCGTCCGGTAAAGATCCATTAGTAGATGCGAACCGTGAATGAGTAAGGTATTTTCTTGATGCTGAGAGACGAGCAAAACGTTGGTAAGATTGGGACTCGAGACTGCGGCACTGAATCGATACTTCACGGGTAAGTAGGCCATGCTGTTGACCCGCTGCATACTTGGTATTCGTCGAACGCTGCTCTTTGCGTGGTGGCGCCGTGCACTCGTGCAGTCGCACCAGCATGCGAGTGCATAGCGAGATACAGGGCGCACTTTCCTCAACCACAGTGTGAGTCCGCTACACCATGTTTCCTATGCACCGCGCACTGCCTGATGTATCAGGAGCACCGTACGCCGAGCCACTGGCATGCGTAGGTAATACATCTTGAGGCATACCCTCATTGAGTGATAGGACAGGCATAGATATCCGGAATACTGTTCATCCACGACCCGAGCGCGCTGGATCTACCAAGCACCACGAACCCGTCTCGCCGTACTCCCCACACTCGATTGTCACTACAAACTTGCTACTAGGGTATAGGATTGACTACAATATACCGCCTAGATATATCCTATTAATACTGTGGTAGGTGAATCGGCCTATTCCGATGTTATCTTAATTAGAGAGAACATAAAAGAATAAGCGCCCAAACGAGCGCCTAGATAATGTGCCTACTAAACACAGTTGGAACTTGATGGGCCTAAAGACGTGTCGGGGATAGGAGCCCAGTTATTAAAGGGGACTGTGAAGGGAATATTACTGTATTAACGCCTGAGGATGTTCAACAATCGCAAGGCCAGCAACGGGAGCAAAGCACATACCTATTCTCGTTCTGCTTTGACAGCTGGTACCCTTCCTACGTCACCCACACCCAGCGATGACTCAACTGGATATCGTTGAAAGGATGCGAAAATCGGTGGGAGGCCGCGTTCACTGCGTCGTTCCCATATTCCGCGAACATAGTATCGTGAGGCAAAGTTCCTTTGACCACGCATGGCATGATCAGGTCAAAGATCAACGCCCTCGCGGACGACATGGCAGAGCGCTTCGCGTGGCTGCTCATGGTCATCAACCCCGACGGCATCAAAGTTCGAGATGTTCTCAATTGTATATACGCGAACTTTAGGGAAGGTGTGAGGGCGGATGAGTATTGGGGTCCACATTGGACGACGGCGAGGCGGAAGGAGGCGGCCAAGGCGCATGGGCGGAGGACGGATGTGACGGCGCCGGAGAATGAGTGGAAGGCGCTTGACGGATGCCGACGATGAGAAGGCTGATGAGACGTAGATAATCTCTGATAATCACATAAGAAGGGTGTCTTTGATGAGAACGAAAGAACCACGCGGTACGGTCGGCGCGAAGTCCAAGGGTGAAAGTCCCGCGCACGCGACAAGAACCGATAGCCGAGGCGTTGCGGTGAGTGGGATGTATGTACTGCGTTCTGAGCTCAGTTTGGGTGCCATTACGGTGACAGAAATACAGAATGGTGTGCGCGCCAGGCATCTGCCGCCCCTCCAGTGTTGCGCTCAAAGTGTCCATAGCACCGTGATTAAGCCACTCTAGAGGCTCTCTAGAGGTGGTTCGGGTCGAACACTGGTCGTAATCTGAGGCCTTGATCAGATCCTCGAGGTATGGAGTATCACGAGGGCTATGATCGGATCCCCCGAGGCATGAAGGATCACGTCTTCTTGACGTTTTCCATCTTCATTGCTCAACGCTTAAATAAAGGCTGTGTTGATGCGTCTGATTCAGCTGCGCGCGCGTGAAATTCCCGCCGACCTTACCACACGATCCAGAGACTTCGGATGCCGAGTGTCCTACCTATATAAGACCGGAAAGGCGTTCAGAACCCCTAATTTGCGGAGCACTTCCTTTCCCCACCACGCCATGAAAGTCAACTGTGCCCTTGTCGCATCCCTCCTCATCGGAGTATGCGATTTACTAACGGGTGTTCGCGCATACTCCGTTAGTGTTTCTATCACGAGCCAAGGCTTTGTGGCGGCATGAGCGTCTAACTTCTCCTAGGACTACAATGCTGAGCTCGACGCGCGCGACAACATCGACTACCTGTCTACGCGCGACTTTGCGTACGACTACCAAGATCTTGATGCCCGCGAGCCGGTCGCCATCGAGATCCCCTTCCACCCCTCCATCCGCGACTTCCTCGAGGAAGCCGCCCTCATGTATCGCCGCGCGCCCCAGGCCGGCGGCGGCAAAAAACCAGAACCAAAGCCAGCGCCGCCACAAGCAGAAAAAATAGCCAGCATCAGCTTCGAGACCCAACCATCCCTAAACCCAAAGAAAGCGCTGATCGTGAACGCAGTGGACGTCTACAAGGGGGACACTGGCAGCACAATCAAGAAGAGTATCAGAAAACGGGTGAGCGAGATCGGCCCGAACTACTACCCGCCTTTGCCAGACCAGATTGAGCTGAGGGTCGGAAAGAAGATGGTGGACGCGGTTGTGCTGGGAGACGATGTGTTGTTTAACCTGAGTAAGGACATCAAGTTTTGGGTGACTGAACCAAACTGGAAACCAGAGCCACTGCCGACATCGCCAAAGCCAGACGTAAAACAAATACCCGGCACGGTCAAGTTCGTTATCGTCCCAGCCGTGTCACCGCGAGGGGATATCGCGGACGTAGTGGACGTCGACTTCGGGTCCACTGGCGGCACAATCAAGGCGAGTATCAGATACTGGTTGAAGGCGCGCAAACGCCTCGAGTTGCGACAAAAGATTACGCTGAAGGTCGGAGAGGAGAGGGGGGGAAAGGAGAAGGCGAAGGTGTTGAAAGATAAGGATTTGGTGGAAACTGCCGTTCTTCACCTGGACGGACCCTTCATGTTTTGGGTAGATGAGTAGAGGACGAGCTATTGGGGCTGGTAAGAAGGTCGATATCCTGGTGTGGATGTTGGGCGCCTGATGATCGCATGACGTTATCATAAGACCACCTTCGACTCTCAAATATACGAAGTTTAATTGAATTCGGCTGGCTTAAGAACTTATAGGCTTCCTGTGCACCAGACCGAACGGTGATACGTAGACTGCTAACAACAGCATCCTCGCTCCCTCGCCGTTCCTGAGTCGATGCAGGTCCGAGTACGTCGTCGATTGCTTCTCCGGAACCAATAGTCAAGGGTAAGATGCCGATGCACCACACCCTTCCGGACCCGCAGCCTTCGAAGAGGGTGCAACCGCACGAGTTGAAGGTGTATGGACACTGGGCACGCCCCACAGTTGGGAATGTCCAGGTGCACGCAGCACAACTCAGGTGAGTCGCCTTCGCATCGTAGGAGGATCCTCTCGATGCTCACCCTCGCTAAGGCTCTCCTCCCCAGCACTTCGCTCTCCTGCAACACATCCAAGAAACCACGATAACCCCAGAAGTAGTATTCAACTCGCTCTACTCACCTCGCACCGGCTTCCACCCTGAACGCTAGAAACTCGGCATCGAGCACCCGTCCCTCCCTCCTCGATGTGACGGCGCCGGAGAGTGAGTGGAAGGCGCTCGAGGGGTATGTCGATCCAAACGACCGCATGCGGAGAATCGATTAGCTTGGGACGCTGTTTAGGGGCTTGGCACCGAATCCGGATGGGACGGGGTGCGTGCTGTATTTAGGCCAGGATAGGACTGATCGGAAATGGTCAGTTCGTTTCGCCCTCCAGATATCCAATATTCCGTCCGATGAAAATCCATCAGTAAATGCGAACCATGAACGAGTAAGATATTATCTTGATGCTGAGGGGCTTGCAAAACCTTGGTAAGATCGGGACTTGGCGCTGCGGTACTCGATCGAGACTGCGCGGATAAATGGGCCATGCTATGGCGGGCCGTTTGCACCATTAATCAGCGCGCAAATATTTGGCTTAGCGCGCATAAATCTGAGGCTTACGCGCATATTTGAGGTAGGAAGTGTGCTTTGGTACTGCGCACATCCAGCGCGCAAATTTTGAGTCTGCGCGCAAAGATTTGGTGAGTCCGCGCAAAAAATGAGGCGCGCGCAAATCGAGCGCGCAAATTCGCATCAAGCGCGCAAATTCGGATAGGGGCTGAACCGAAGGCCATGCTATCGTGAAGTCAATGGATCCATTGTCTCTGGGTTTACTTTACTGATCTGAATGAACTTAATACTCTGAATGAACTTAATACATTGCTGACATACTATGTATTGCTACTCTAAAGTGCCCAATTATGGTCAATCAATCTGCAGGTTGTGTTCAAGTTCAGGCGGTCACCGGTTTGCTGACCGAGTTACCCAATACCAATACCAGCTCGACCTTGGTTTCCGCAATGAAGCTATCAGATTTCAGCTGCCTTAATATAGGAGTCCAACTTGTACTAGCCACAGTATAAAACTGGACTCACTGCTTGTATCGACTTGTGTGAGATCAGTCCAGACCCATAGGGTGCTGTTCTAACTCCCCATGTTTGATACCTTGCGGCCATTTTTCGAGAACATGTAGGCTTTACAGCATCAGTTCCCGCAAGTTCTTTTCTACCTTGTTGAACTGAGGCTTATGGTCATGGCACAATGAGTCAATGAGACCTACGGTCACCTACCTGATGGCTCCATCAGAAGACGAAGGTCATAGACCTTGGGGAGCACACCGGTACAAGTGATTGGTAGGCTGACAGCCCATCCCAGCAGAGCTAGACCAACACCATAGTCCGGTATTATAGCCCTGGTATCACAGCACACAGCACCCTCTTTACCTTTACGATGTGGTGCTTCAACAAATCCGACGGATTCATCATCAAAGCCCCGGATTCACTGGACTTAGGCTCGTTCTCGGGCGGCTAAAGAAGGCTTTGGTACACATGGACCCCTGAGTGCTCTCCCCCATTGCTACTAGTCCTAGGTCAACCCTCACTCCCGAAATAGCATCGGCCTCACCATGCGGCTGTATGCAGTTCAGCCCCTATCCAGATTTGCGCGCTTGATGCGAATTTGCGCGCTCGATTTGCGCGCGCCTCATTTTTTGCGCGGACTCACCAAATCTTTGCGCGCAGACTCAGAATTTGCGCGGTAGATGTGCGCAGCACCAAAGCACACTTTTCACCTCAAATATGCGCGTGAATCTCATATTTATGCGCGCGAAGCCAAATATTTGCGCGCTGATTAATGGTGCAAACGGCCCGCCATACCATGCTGTTGACCCGCCGCATACTTAGTTCCGTTGAACGCTGCTCTTTGCGTGGTTGCGCCGTGCACTTATGCAGTCGGACCGGCATGCGAGTGCGTAGCGAGATACGGGGCACACTTTCGTCAAGCGCAGTGCGAGTCTGCTGCACCATGTACACCATGTACTCCATGCACCACGCATTGCCTGGAGGCTGGGAGCGCCGCTGAGCAGTGAGTACTGCTATAATGAACGATGTATCAGGAGCACCTTACGCCGATTCACTCACATGCCTAGGTAGTACACCTTGAGGCATGCCCACATTGGGTGATAGGACAGGCATATATATCCGGAATAGTGTTCATCCACGGCCCGAGCGCGCTGGATCTACCAACGACTCGTCTCGCCGTACTCCCCACGTTCACTTGTCCCTACAGAAATCCCTGCAGGTTATAGGGTAAACTCCAATGTACCAACTATATATATTCTAATAATACTTTAATAGGCCCGTTCTGCTGTTATCTTACCTAGAGAGAACACAAAAGAATAAGCGCCCAAACGAGCACCTAGACACTGTTCCTACTGAACACAGTTGGAACTTGATGGGCCTAAAGACGTGTCGGGGATAGGAGCCCAATTAATAAAGGGAACTGCTAAGGGAATGTTCCATTAACGCCTGAGGACGTTCAACGATCCAAAGGCAGTAACGGGAGCACAGCCCGTACCTACTCTCGTTCTGCCTTAACAGCTGGCACCCTTCCTACGTCACCCAAACCCAGCGATGACTCAACTGGCCATCGTTGAAAGAATGCGGAAATCGGTGGGAGGCCGCGTTCACCGCATCATTCCCATATTCGGCGAACATAGTATCGTGAGGTGCATGATCTGTCAAAGAGGCGCCCGTGATGGGATGGGATAGATTCCTTTGCGGAACCATTTGCTTTGTTATCTATTATCCAGACCGTCGGCCATCCTATGCATCATCTAAATAAATTGAAACATAGCAACGGCGGGTCACCGGTCATGGCCCACCCTCCTTGTGTCGCGCGTGGGAATTCCAGGCCCTATATAACGAGGCCAGCTTCAGACAACGGAATATCGGGCCCATCTTCCGATGCGAGAGTCTCTCTCTCGCATCCTTGGACTCTATCTGACCGGCCCTCCACATCTCAACACCACCCTTATCACGCGAATCCTCTGTGTCAGCAAAACGGCTCGAGAGACTATTCTCACGTCTCTTGTCTCACATGCAGTGGGAGGGACGGAAAGTCCGTTCGCAGAAAATCGCGAGAACCTCTGCGCAACGGCCAGCATATTGGAAACCTATTCGGCACTTAGTGTTGTGGTGATACAGGATTCACGTTCCTTTGCGATGTTCTACCGCCACCAGCTATTTAACAAACTGTTCGAAGCCTTCTTTGTTATGGCTAAACGGTTTGCTACATGGCATAGCCTTCATCCTGCGCAGCACTTGCCTTGGGGTACAATATCAAGCGCTTTCTTCGAGCTTTTCCAAGCAATAATCGACACGCCTCACGCCCCAAAGCTCGTTCTCGGCGCAATAAAGCATAACGCCATTCCGTGTGCCCTGATCTGCATGGCCCAATCCGACTTGCTCGCTCCAGGTGATAATTTACTCGCGTGCTTGAACCAGTGCTCCCACTACCTGCGGGTATAACTAACCGACACAAATATGTATAATTCCGGGCCCGGTGAGCTCGAGGAGATCCTTCAACATCTCGCGTGCTGCGCCGTATTACTTCAAATCCGCTCTGGAGTCCGATCTGGGATAAGATTTTGAATGTCCTGAAGCAGCGCCAGAATTGCGAGTTTAATAGGCGACCGAGCATCTGCAGCAACCTACTAGTGAGTGCGATTCTTCAATTCACTTTTATCTGTATTAAACCGATAATATTCAATCCAGCATTGTAACAAGGAACGTTCCTCTTCACCCGATTCAGCTTTGATGCAATGCTCCAAATGCCTAAGTGTTGCTTATTGCTCCCCTGAGTGCCAACGAGAGGACTGGATTAGCCTCCACAGGGAAGAATGTGAGAAGCTGTCTCAAGATAAGACGAGTCCCCGGTTGATCACCTCCACGACCAACGAAATGAGGTGCAATCAGCTTGTGTACTTGGAACATTGCATGAGTGGCGACTCGTTTGAGAGTTTGCGGCCTGCCGGATTGGACGTCGATCAAGCAAATCTAATAGCTCACGACTTTCATAAGGATGACCCAAACACGACCCACCGCGGGGAGTCGGCTCCCTTATTCGAAGATCAGTGGGTAGACGAGCTTCGTAATCCGAACTCGGCGTGGAAGGAGCGCATAAGAACGGTAGTTGCAGATATGACGAGCGATCCAGGAGGAGCTATTATGCTGGTGGGGACGTTCCCGCACAGCTACAGCTGGTCCGTATACCTGGGTGGCGTGCTAACGCCCACAGCGGACACGGGTAGGCTTCAGGTCTCTACAAGTGTTTACGTACTCAGGCCAATCCCCCGCTGATCTCAAATTCGAGTGGAATGTATCCTGACCTGATATTTATTCGTGACTTGGCTTAGGAAGAGTTTTGGCTTAGATGAATGGAAAAAAGCAGCGTGCGGGCGACCGTTTCTGGTCTGTAGGCCGTGGCGGATGAAGCATAGACTTGAATTCTTCTTCTATTGACAGACCCCGGTATATCACATCTGTAACAGGATGTGAACGGTGCGGGCACGAATGAATTTCAAAGTCTGAGACGACACTGAGGCATATATGGACAATCTCCAAATGGCATATGATACAATGAATGCAAGAGGGTGAAGCGATACAAATATTGAGCGACGACTATCTTACAGTTGTATACCCGAGTCTTGAGATGCACAACGATGATGCTGATTTCACACGAATGGAATATCTAATCGACTGTACCCAATGTTGGAAACCGAAGCGTCAGTCAAGATGAATCGTGAAACTATGTGCACATAGATGATAGATGTAAGGCGGACTCGGCCACGGAGAAGCTGAAAAAGTAAAAAGAGACTTGATAACTAGGGTGCCTCTGCTAACCTGAACCTCACCTGGGACTTCGTGACCAATCCCTACGCCAATCTCCCTCTCAAGGCATTTTAGTAGCGTTTGATCTATGAGGGAGGAGCAGTCGACAAGCTCAAGACGCCTTAGGTGTATGATCGTCTCCCTCTCTGCCTCATACGGTGTACACAGGGGGCGAAGAAGCTGAATAGCGTCCGAAGTACAGGCAGATAGTGCCACAATATCAAGCTCTACCACAGTCCAGAAAGGTATGGTGTCCGCGAGGGAAGACCACTTCTGTATCGCGACCAGCGTGAGATGCGTGACGCAGGGAGGAATTGTGAAGGTTGGAGTGTCGAGGAAGCACCGTTCGAGAGTGAGTCTACGCGGGGCAAAAAACTCGAGAAGATATGCAACATCCTTTGCATTGCAGCCCTTGACTACGAGGTGGTTGAGTACGACGTGGAAATCGAGGCCGCCTGAGAGAGGAAGGGTTGCCGGGTTTGGGAGTCTCACCGGATGGTCCAGCTCGAACCTATTGAATACGACGGTTTCGAGAGACTTGAGGGATGCCAGGACGCGGAAGAAAACGTGGAGGTTCGACTCTGAGAAGTATTGCGACTGGTATGTGAGGTGGAAGACTGTGATGGAGGTTATGGTAGGATGTAGCAGCGAGGATAGGTGAAGGTGTTCGTCCGTCGGCTCCAATAGAGCCATTAGGCCCCTTCCATCGATATTCATCCACCGGAGCTTCGGATTGACGTGTGCGGTGGTGAAAGTCTCTTCTGGGGCCTGTGTCGATGAGTCGAATGCGGGAGAGTGCAAGATGGTATCATCCAAATAGGAGTCGAATACCAAGTCACGCAGGTTGGGAAACCGTCCAGACTGCAGGATCGCTCGCGCATCAGGCAGTGATGAGGACCGTCTCGTATGTATAACAAGTGTCAATATCCTCGAAGAGGCCGTATAAAGGGTACTGAGGAATAAACGGATTGCGTTTTGTTCATTATCTTCAGCCACGAGTGACATTGGCGCCCGTCCCTGAGGGACGAGGAAAATCGAGAGAGGTTGGGCGCGCGATCTTCTTAGGTAGTTGTTGATGAATGATATAGCTGAGCTGTAGGAGGAGGGTGGTATGTCGTGGAAGACTCGGAGGTTCGTCCAGACCGACGGGGTTTCTTGAATGACACGGTTCCACTCCCTACACACACGACAAAGAGTACCGCGCGGCATGGGGTCAGTGATAGCAATAGATGATGGTCGATCAGTCCATTCGACGAGTAGGGAGGTTTGAAACACATTTTGAAGCAGCTCGAAGCTGAGCTTCATGATGGGAGCACGGCGCAGCCCGCGCGAGGACGAGCTGGACGCCGAGCCGAACTTGAATGGCCCCCTAACGTCTCGCTACAAATGCCATCAGATATTCGGCCCTGTGGATGTGTTGTTCTACGTACCTGGGAGAACATTTCTGGCTGGTACTGAGCAGAGGTGACGAATGTACGAAGGGCAAGAGAATGTGAACAGGGACGTTCGCTGCTTCGAGACGAAGTCCTTGTGTCGCTTCCTCATATCTCCCATCCTCCCAGCGTGTCCGCGAGCTCATAGCAAATACAGCACTGGCCTCAGCCTGAATTTGCAAAGTAACGAGATGAGAGACAGGAGCAGGTCTATGGCCCTCGAAAATTTGCCCATTTTGGGACGTGGACCTCTCGTGATCAATCCAAGTACGGCCTCAACGTGCTTGGTACCTTTCCGAGAGCTCGATCATAAGCTTAGTCCCTCTCCGGCTCGGGAACGTGTTATCTTCTACTGGGATCCTTGTGTCATATGTCGATGGAACGTAGCCTTCTGGAGTCGGGGTCATAGAAGTAAGCTGTTACTGATTATGCCCCTTCGACAGGTAGCCTACGGGTACACCGGTGTCTGTGAATGCTCTTGAGATCAAGGTAAGCTTTCTCTCAAACACTGCACTCACCCCTCATGACGACAGCATTTCTATATAATGCTGCGTGATATTACACTTGCAGCTTCATTTCAGTCGGACAGTCCTCATGCCAAAGACAACCCTGGATGTGACTTCCCTAAACTTCAGGATCTATCGGGCCATAGATCGAGTTGATCAAGTCTTATAAAGTCACCTTCTCGGACGGAGTTTGGCTCAAAGTACTTATCGTGTGCTTTGATATCAGATAGTGCTAGCGCCCACGCCCAAAAAGGAGTAGCCAGGCGGTACTCACTTGCGATATGCGAGAACGCAAGCCCGCTACACACCGTAGTGGGTATCTTCAGAGACATAGAATATACAAATGTTACGATGAGAACTACATACACAGAACGCTGTTATTGTACCGGCTGAGTGAGAGCTGCACATAACCCCACTTTGCGCAGCTGGGACAGCAATGGCAAGTCATGTTGAGCCTGATAATGATTGATCACGCACTGAACAATGGACGGAGAATGGGACTGGGTGGTATCACTGAATCACGGCGGCTCCGTAGACATTAGAGTGACATAGTGAAGCGATGTTTCTAATCGAATAGGCGTATACTCTATTAGCTATAGCCTATAGGATCTCCAAAGGCTCCATGGAATAGGGGATAACAGTCCACTAACAGGATGAGGTCCTTGTACGAGTTAAGAGGGGAAAATACTAGCGTCCGCGTAATGGGAACCGTATCGAAGATTAAGCATTCGATGCACATGTACATGGATACAGTTTAAGTCTACAACATCCCCACAACTCTAGTTAAATGATTCACTATACACGGTGAACCTCAAACTAGCGGCATAGTCCACATGGGCGAGACGTTATAGTGGTATGGCACAGGGATTTATATGGATAAGGATACATGCGTCCGAATGGTCATTGAAATTCATCGATACTCCCATTTCATCTTTTCGTACGTTCTTTCTACCCTACCCTTCCCAGCATATGGCTTTGACCTATTCTTGTGGGAATCGAGCCTGAATTGCTCGCGCGCCAGCCATTGTCGCTCCTCAAGTCTTTCTATGAGCCTGGCCCAGTCCTTTCCCTAGAATAGAGAAAGTGTGAACGACAGTCACACCTGTAACTCAGAGGAAGCGACTTACCCTATCGAGATATACATGGCCTTGCCCGTTTAGCTTCCTGAGTCCGTGCAGGCCAGGAATCCGGCTCAGTGGGCCGCATGTTCGAGCCCATTTTGCCTCCCTTATTTGGTGGCCCGCAGAGGCCAAATGGGCTTCAAACCACTTGCCTGAGGGACCGGGAGCGGGCCCCATGTTATCCGGCGGATGCACCGGGTGTTCGCAGGCGAGGCACCACGCAACATTAAAGTGGCAGTCCTCGAGGGACGCGTAGCACGGCGTCCTCTCGAGGTACAATTTCCGGGAGATATTCCCACCACTTTCCAAGAGCAGCGATCGTGGAGAATTCGGCTGGTACGTCTTGTGGAAGTAGATGGGAACTTGGAATACCGCATCTGACACCGGATAGGTGTTGGTGGATTCCTGGACGAGTGTAGTACCCCAAGGGAGCGTGTTCATGTCGGCAGCCATAGCAGCGGAGAAGGAGTGAATCAGATTATCCATGTCCGCATCGTCTGCAGTGGAACTCTTGGCTACTGCAACTCGCGACAGCGATTGTGCCAGTTGCTCAATCTCGCGCTCACTGTGTCGCGCTGGGAGATCCATTGCGCCAGCCGGTATGATAGAAGCAGGTGCCTGGGTCACAGTATCCACGATGATATCGTTTGGTAGGGTTTGGGACGATGTCGCCTCGGAGAGCACCTGTGCCACTCCTACCCGACCACGACGCGCAGCTCGATTAGAGGTCCTGATAGCAGGCATAGTTCGGTGTACAATAAGAGATGCTGACTGGAAGCGGGACAGAGGGATAGGTTGGGGATAGGGTATCAGATGTAATTCGGGCCTTGTGGTAGTTGAGAGGCAAGAAGAAGTTGAACCTACTGTCCCCTTTGTGGCCTCGCCTGACTAATCCGTGGATAGCCCCTTCCGGAAAATCGGGATCAGGAGGCGCCGTGCTTTGGCTGTAGATTAATCGATGCCAGCCCGCTTTGTTTCCCTCTTTTAGGGACTTTGAACTCTGACTTACATACCTTTTATAGCTCTTCTGAGTGATAGTCAATTCTACCACCTGCTTAAGACCTCACTCACCTGCTGGTGGGACGGTGAAAGCCGGCGCTCGAATAGACGCCCAACTTGGCCCAAGGGCTTTACGTTGAAATATCTTGATTGATACCAACTATACGGTACGTAAGGTTTCACCTTTTGAATTAATTATGCTGGATGCAGTTGCATCTGGTGATTTTCCTTGGTGAAGTGGAAATATGTAAGACGGGGCTTGTTCATCTCTCGAGTCTCGACCAACAAACCAATGACCGGGCATATTAAGTTGTCACAAACATGCTGGGGATAAACAACTCCATTCATTGCAGTTACTTGATGTCCAATGACCGTGCTTTGGCCTCTCTTGTGTCAAAGCGACAGTAGGTGTTCCCTCGTCGGCACGGCGAACGCCATGACTCACAAACATACACCAGCCAGCAGCGACATTCGGTGCAGACCATCAGGTGGTTGTGCAGAGGCATATGGCATACAACTGCTACGATAGTCTACACGAGCTAAGCCTGATGTATCATGTACGTATCCTACAAGTCCACTGCGTTCTATTTTGGATATTGACTCAAGAGCGCCGCATTACGCCACGTTTCGGGACCTGGGACTTGGATATCTTGAACCTTGTCGCTGAGGAGTGAAACGCAGACGGAAGGCAAGACCACCTCAGTGCCACGGTGTGAATACGCAAGGTCTCGCAGTCCAGTTCTCAAGGATTTCCTCCAGATATATAAGGTGTTCCTCTCTCATGTCATTTACGGATAAGAGTGACAACCGCATGGAAAGATTGTGCGAATGATTGATTGTATCCATCCCAGGAACTTTGGGTATTGCGGCGGGGCGCTTGATTGAGCGAGGCACGCGGCACGCGCTGATGTGTCGCCGCTCTTCTTTGCCCCTAGGGAAAGGTTATAATAAGTTTTTGCTCTGCAAGGCGTGTTCAGTAGAGCCGGTAAACCTTGCTCATCTACCAGAGCATTTTGTTGCGAAGGCTGGACCACCTGAATCAAACCTGAACTAACTATAGGTCGTGCCGACGGTGCCGCTCCCTCCATCAAGACCCGGAATGAAGAACGGCGCGCTTTTACTCATCGGCCCCGCCATTTGAGCGAGTTTCACTCACTTCGGTTGGATTAAACCATGGCCCAGGAGGACTCACGCGACCATAATACTCGCGAGTGCTGTGTATAAGGAGACGAGAGGTGCTCCTAATATAAGCATCCGCCACATACCCAGCCCCTACCAGGATCACAATCTCCATATGCGCGTCCATTTTCTAGCTCTTCTGTCTACTTTCGTCTCCTTGGCGTCCTTATCGAGCGCTCACCATGAGGTACATGCGACGTTAGCATCTCTGCGGTACCTACTTACACATCTTTCCAGAATTCCGTTGACTCAAGAGAGTTCGTTGATGCACTCAGCACTGTCCAAACTCGAGACCTTGGGGACGTATCGACGAGAGAAATTATTGGAGAAATAAACGAACGCTTGGAACGAAGACGCACCGGAAAATGGTGTTGCACTGAGTGCGACAAGGAATTTGAGAACGATGACATGGTGCGCACACCCTTGAAGGAAGTCAAGTTTAAGCTGACAGGCTGTACACCGCAAGGCGCTTGGACATGAAAAGAAGGTTGGAGGAAAGCACACAGTATACCCGTTGAAGAAGAACAGGAATTATTGTCCGAGCCCCCACTGAATCATTTACCCCAGTGATGAAGTTGGTTGAGCGTTACATTCGAAGATTACCCAAGTATTAGATCGGATCTATGTTTTTGAAGAAGTTGATCACCCCACGGTTCGTCGACAGAATCACGGCACTGCAGCCGGTATTTTGTTGCCCCATAATAAGAACCATGGGTGGATATATCTTGAGTCCCTTTCTTTTGGACATCGAAAGCTCCCCTCCCGACATTTGAAACGTTCAACTCTGCTCGCCTGTCGCGTTGCTCACCATGCACGTCGCCCCCTTCTACAAACCTGTGGTACCCATGCACCTCGAGGCTCACTTAACGCTTTGCACTGCACTACTCGCAATTATTCTAGTTTCGTGTTCACATCATGTTAGACCTGGTAGTCCCCAGCCACACAGCCAAGCTCGACCTACAGCAGTTCGGCCCTCCGTTCACCGCCAGTGACTCTGGGGGTGGAGTAAATCTGTGAAGGAATACAAGCTCTCGTAGTACAGTGCTCAGTTTCCTCCACATATATTAGTCATTCCATTCGCTAGAGCATCAACAGGGAAGGAAGGACGGGACGTCGCCATCGCGCTCCGCCGCGAAGCGCCGGGCGGACCTTGAAAACGACCACGTGTCGGGTCCGTGCACGAACGCGTCAATATAAAGTCGCGACGCGTTTCCTTCCCCGTTTCTTTCTTCCTTTCCCCCCACCCTCCTCCAGTTTCCTTCCCTTATCGTGCTGCCGCTAGCGATGCTTTCGTCGTCGTTGAGCGCCCCACCGCCGCCGCCGCTGTCGACAACGACGACGCGCTCATCGTCGTTGAGCACGGTTGAACTGGGCGGTACGTCGTTCAGCTCGACTTCGACTGTCAAAACACTGATATATGCGACCTTTTGGCACTTCCTTCTATTATAGATGCTCTATCTACCGAAATCGCCCAAGGCGGGTTTCAATTTCTGTCCACCCGACCTTCGTATCCCTGCGCGCTAGAGACTTAGCGCCCACGATCCTTCGGTTCGCCCTTCACTCCCCACAAGCCCGACCGCAAGCTCAATATGCATGGACCTCAGTCAACATACCTGGAGCTTTGAGTGACTAGAATGTGCTTCAGTGGACCCGGCCTTCGCACTGAACGGTATGTCCTTCAGCTCGACTTCGACTATCAAATACCTGATGTATGCGATCTGTTCGCATCTCCCCATAACGGAGACCCTTTCTTCGCCAAATTCGATGCTCCTTCTACGAGCAGAAGTGCTGCAACCTCTGCAAGTCCATGACGAGTTCTGCACGTCCGCGAGCTTCCTCCCCCACTTTGTTTCACCCGTGCGTATCCCTAATACCAATATATCGAGTGTGCACTCACATTTTTGGCTTCAGTATTTCCGATGCTTTTTGACTCCCACCACCATGTCCAACCTCCAGAAGCGTTCGACTTCTGTCCACCGTCGTCATATCCCCGCGCGCTAGTGATTTAGCGCCGTATGACTCAGCGACCTCTGGCCCAAACAGCGGTAAGCTCTGCCCCACCCGTTCAAACTCCGACTCGATCTTATCGAAATTTTTATTGGTGTCGGTTTTGTAATAGACCACGAGCGATTGTGATAGCATCGCATCGATTGGCTCATCCCTCCCTCTCCCTCGTACCTCCACCACTCTCTGGATTCGTTTGCACGGCCAGGGACTTACGACCGCTCGACTTTAACGACCACATTCCAACATGGCACCCTCTGCCTCAAAACAAAAGCGTCTCGCTGAAAAGGCCGCGAAGAAGGCCGCCGGCGGATCGTCCACAGCGGGCACCGATACCCCCACCGGCGACGGCACCGGCTACAGGCACGCCCCTCACCTCGCAGTCTGGCGCCCAGTCGAAGACCGGATCCCAGGAGGACATCCACGCCACGATGGCCAAGCTGAAGATGGCGACGGACAGGAGCGCCGCCGGTGTCTTGGTGTCCGACGTCAAGGGACGGGACATCAAGATCGACGCGTATACGCTCTCCTTCCACGGAAGGCTGCTCATCGAGAATGCCGAGGTCTCTCTGAACTACGGCAATCGTTATGGTTTGCTCGGTGAGAACGGTTCCGGAAAGGTGCGTCGTGAATCCCCGTCTTTTTTTTTGGCTCGACTGACGTCCTCCAAGTCCACCTTCCTCCAATCCATGGCCGACCGCGACATCGAAATCCCCCCTCACATCGATATCTACATGGTTCGCGGCGAGGCCGAGCCCTCAGAGGTCAACGCCGTTGACTTCATCGTCGCCTCCGCCCGCGAGAAGGTCGCCAAGCTCGAGGCCTACATCGAAGAGCTCTCTGTCGCCGACGACGTCGACGATCTCGCCCTCGACGCCGCCTACGAACAGCTTGAGGAGCTCGATCCCTCCACCTTCGAGGCCAAGGCCGGCTCCATCCTCCACGGTCTCGGCTTCGACCAGCAGATGATGAAGCGCCCGACGAAGGACATGTCTGGTGGTTGGCGTATGCGTGTCTCGCTCGCCCGTGCTCTCTTCATCAAGCCCCATCTCCTCCTCCTCGACGAACCCACGAATCACTTGGATCTCCGGTGCCGTCGTCTGGCTCGAGGCGTATCTCTCTACCTACAACCACATCCTCGTCATCACCTCCCACTCCCAGGATTTCATGGACTCTGTCTGCACGCACATCATGGACCTAACGGCGAAGAAGAAGCTCACGTACTACTCCGGTAACTATTCGACCTACGTCAAGACGAAGCAGGAGAACGAGGTCAACCAGATGAAGGCGTACAACAAGCAGCAGGACGAAATCGCTCATATCAAGAAGTGAGTCATTTTCTCTTCCTTTCGGTGACGTAGTGCTGACGGCTCACAGGTTCATCGCTTCCGCCGGTACCTACGCCAACTTGGTTCGTCAAGCCAAGTCGAAGCAGAAGATCATCGACAAGATGGAGGCCGCCGGCCTCATCGAGAAGATCGAAGTCGGAAAGCCTCTTCAGTACGTATCAGATCATGATCGTCTCTCCCTTCCTCGCTCACGTCCTTTGCAGCTTCAACTTCGAGGACATCAACCGTCTCCCTCCCCCTATCATCGCCTTCGACAACGTCGCCTTCTCGTACTCGGGCAAAAAGGAGGACTACCTGTACAAGAAGTTGTCGTTCGGTATCGAGTACGTGTTCTTCCTGCTTCTCAACTTCGATCCACTGACATCATCGCAGCATGGACTCTCGTATCGCCATCCTAGGAGCCAACGGTACTGGCAAGTCCACCCTCCTCCACCTCATCACTGGCGCCCTCCAGCCTTGCGAGGGTACCGTCTCGAAGCACGTTGGTCTCAAGCTCGCCAAGTACTCTCAACACTCTGCCGATCAGCTCCCCTACGACCTCTCGCCGATCGAGTACTTCCAGAAGCTGTTCTCGATCAAGTACCCCGAGAAGGACGCGCAGGCGTGGAGAGCGCAGCTCGGACGATTCGGTTTGAGCGGGCAGCATCAGACGAGTCCGATCAAGAATCTTTCGGATGGGTTGAGGAATCGTGTTGTGTTCGCGCAGTTGGCGATGGAGCATCCGCATATCTTGCTGCTCGGTGAGTTGGTTGTATCGCTTTGGCTGGGAAGGAGTGCTGATGCGGTTATGTTTAGATGAGCCCACTAACCATTTGGATATGGAGAGTATCGACGCGCTTGCGCGTGCGATTAAGGCGTTCGAGGGTGGTGTTGTTATCGTGTCCCACGATTTCCGTGAGTGTCTCTTCTCTCTGTCGTTGTTTCGTTTGTTTTTGCCGTCGATGTCTGGTGTCTCTCGCCTGTTCGATCGATGCGCTTCGTCGGCGTCGACGCAGGTCTGCGATCCTTGGCTGTGCCGAGGGCTTTCGTTTTTGTCCTCGGCGCACATTGCGTGTTCGCTCCACGCTCGCCGTCGACGATGCGCACTTCTCGGCTCCACGTATGAGGAGGGTCCTCTCCCGATGCCGGCGGGTGCGGGATGGTCGTTTGTTCTACGTCCGCCCGCTTGGTACTCTCGTCTCTGTGGATGGGCGTTTCTCGGGGGTGGATTGACGTTAGCCATCGCACTGTTTTGTTCGCCCGTAGCTGCGCGAAGGGGTCTAGATCGCGGGCGTCACCGTTTTGTGCCTCTATCTTCGACTGCGATTGGGTCACCTCGACGCCGGTGTCTTCATCCGCCTTCGTTTACGGCTTGGTGGCCAACCGACTGCCTTTCCCGTGCCCGAGGACTACTCTTTCCCTCTATTCCGCCTATTTCGCCGATGTACGTTTGTGCTAACTTAACATGCTCTCCATAGGTCTCATCAGCCAAGTCGCCGAGGATCTCTGGGAGGTCGCTGACAAGACTGTTCGCAACCTTACCAAGGCCGATATAACCATCGTCGATTACAAGAAGAACCTCGTCAAGCAGAGTACGTACCCCTCTCCTTTCTATTCCTGATGTCGACAACGTTTACTGATGTGTGTCGAATAGGTATGGCTGCGATCGAGAAGGCGAAGCTCTTCTCGAAGACCGCCGCCAAGGGTGCCAAGTAAGCGCATCGTCGACCGACGCCTTGCATTTGGCGGTGCGAAGGCGGTCGCACTTAGAGCGCCGCCCGTTCCGCTGCCACCGTCGGAGATCTCGCCCTGTAGCTCCCGTTCGCTGTCATCGTTGTTTCGTTGCACTACATACATACATACATCGTTGTACTACTCATTCATCATCATCGTCATTCCCACCATCGTCCATACGACAGCCATCTCATCTTTCGTACTACTACATCTCAGTCTGCTGTTACAGTTCGGACTTGTCTTCTCTTCATGATTTTCATGATTTTCCGTGTCATTCTCGTATCGATTGCATCATACCGTATACATTAGAGTGTAAAAGTTGTATCTCGTACAGTAAAGTAGTTAGCCTTCCTGTTTCTTGTCTTTTGATTCTCTCTTTGTTTCGTTATATGACTTGTTTTATTCTTATCGTCGATGTGCGTGTCGCGGCTCGCCCAGCTCGGTTTGGGACCCTCGTTTGACGTCGCAGCCAGTGCTGGAAACCTGGAGATTATTAATAGGGACGAGCACTGGAAGCGCTCATATCGGCGTGATGGTACCTTGGCG
>JAACJK010000094.1:0-30432 GCA_013368325.1 Ephemerocybe angulata
GGACGTTCGCTGCTTCGAGACGAAGTCCTTGTGTCGCTTCCTCATATCTCCCATCCTCCCAGCGTGTCCGCGAGCTCATAGCAAATACAGCACTGGCCTCAGCCTGAATTTGCAAAGTAACGAGATGAGAGACAGGAGCAGGTCTATGGCCCTCGAAAATTTGCCCATTTTGGGACGTGGACCTCTCGTGATCAATCCAAGTACGGCCTCAACGTGCTTGGTACCTTTCCGAGAGCTCGATCATAAGCTTAGTCCCTCTCCGGCTCGGGAACGTGTTATCTTCTACTGGGATCCTTGTGTCATATGTCGATGGAACGTAGCCTTCTGGAGTCGGGGTCATAGAAGTAAGCTGTTACTGATTATGCCCTTCGACAGGTAGCCTACGGGTACACCGGTGTCTGTGAATGCTCTTGAGATCAAGGTAAGCTTTCTCTCAAACACTGCACTCACCCCTCATGACGACAGCATTTCTATATAATGCTGCGTGATATTACACTTGCAGCTTCATTTCAGTCGGACAGTCCTCATGCCAAAGACAACCCTGGATGTGACTTCCCTAAACTTCAGGATCTATCGGGCCATAGATCGAGTTGATCAAGTCTTATAAAGTCACCTTCTCGGACGGAGTTTGGCTCAAAGTACTTATCGTGTGCTTTGATATCAGATAGTGCTAGCGCCCACGCCCAAAAAGGAGTAGCCAGGCGGTACTCACTTGCGATATGCGAGAACGCAAGCCCGCTACACACCGTAGTGGGTATCTTCAGAGACATAGAATATACAAATGTTACGATGAGAACTACATACACAGAACGCTGTTATTGTACCGGCTGAGTGAGAGCTGCACATAACCCCACTTTGCGCAGCTGGGACAGCAATGGCAAGTCATGTTGAGCCTGATAATGATTGATCACGCACTGAACAATGGACGGAGAATGGGACTGGGTGGTATCACTGAATCACGGCGGCTCCGTAGACATTAGAGTGACATAGTGAAGCGATGTTTCTAATCGAATAGGCGTATACTCTATTAGCTATAGCCTATAGGATCTCCAAAGGCTCCATGGAATAGGGATAACAGTCCACTAACAGGATGAGGTCCTTGTACGAGTTAAGAGGGGAAAATACTAGCGTCCGCGTAATGGGAACCGTATCGAAGATTAAGCATTCGATGCACATGTACATGGATACAGTTTAAGTCTACAACATCCCCACAACTCTAGTTAAATGATTCACTATACACGGTGAACCTCAAACTAGCGGCATAGTCCACATGGGCGAGACGTTATAGTGGTATGGCACAGGGATTTATATGGATAAGGATACATGCGTCCGAATGGTCATTGAAATTCATCGATACTCCCATTTCATCTTTTCGTACGTTCTTTCTACCCTACCCTTCCCAGCATATGGCTTTGACCTATTCTTGTGGGAATCGAGCCTGAATTGCTCGCGCGCCAGCCATTGTCGCTCCTCAAGTCTTTCTATGAGCCTGGCCCAGTCCTTTCCTAGAATAGAGAAAGTGTGAACGACAGTCACACCTGTAACTCAGAGGAAGCGACTTACCCTATCGAGATATACATGGCCTTGCCCGTTTAGCTTCCTGAGTCCGTGCAGGCCAGGAATCCGGCTCAGTGGGCCGCATGTTCGAGCCCATTTTGCCTCCCTTATTTGGTGGCCCGCAGAGGCCAAATGGGCTTCAAACCACTTGCCTGAGGGACCGGGAGCGGGCCCCATGTTATCCGGCGGATGCACCGGGTGTTCGCAGGCGAGGCACCACGCAACATTAAAGTGGCAGTCCTCGAGGGACGCGTAGCACGGCGTCCTCTCGAGGTACAATTTCCGGGAGATATTCCCACCACTTTCCAAGAGCAGCGATCGTGGAGAATTCGGCTGGTACGTCTTGTGGAAGTAGATGGGAACTTGGAATACCGCATCTGACACCGGATAGGTGTTGGTGGATTCCTGGACGAGTGTAGTACCCCAAGGGAGCGTGTTCATGTCGGCAGCCATAGCAGCGGAGAAGGAGTGAATCAGATTATCCATGTCCGCATCGTCTGCAGTGGAACTCTTGGCTACTGCAACTCGCGACAGCGATTGTGCCAGTTGCTCAATCTCGCGCTCACTGTGTCGCGCTGGGAGATCCATTGCGCCAGCCGGTATGATAGAAGCAGGTGCCTGGGTCACAGTATCCACGATGATATCGTTTGGTAGGGTTTGGGACGATGTCGCCTCGGAGAGCACCTGTGCCACTCCTACCCGACCACGACGCGCAGCTCGATTAGAGGTCCTGATAGCAGGCATAGTTCGGTGTACAATAAGAGATGCTGACTGGAAGCGGGACAGAGGGATAGGTTGGGGATAGGGTATCAGATGTAATTCGGGCCTTGTGGTAGTTGAGAGGCAAGAAGAAGTTGAACCTACTGTCCCCTTTGTGGGCCTCGCCTGACTAATCCGTGGATAGCCCCTTCCGGAAAATCGGGATCAGGAGGCGCCGTGCTTTTGGCTGTAGATTAATCGATGCCAGCCCGCTTTGTTTCCCTCTTTTAGGGACTTTGAACTCTGACTTACATACCTTTTATAGCTCTTCTGAGTGATAGTCAATTCTACCACCTGCTTAAGACCTCACTCACCTGCTGGTGGGACGGTGAAGCCGGCGCTCGAATAGACGCCCAACTTGGGCCCAAGGGCTTTACGTTGAAATATCTTGATTGATACCAACTATACGGTACGTAAGGTTTCACCCTTTTGAATTAATTATGCTGGATGCAGTTGCATCTGGTGATTTTCCTTGGTGAAGTGGAAATATGTAAGACGGGGCTTGTTCATCTCTCGAGTCTCGACCAACAAACCAATGACGGGCATATTAAGTTGTCACAAACATGCTGGGGATAAACAACTCCATTCATTGCAGTTACTTGATGTCCAATGACCGTGCTTTGGCCTCTCTTGTGGTCAAAGCGACAGTAGGTGTTCCCTCGTCGGCACGGCGAACGCCAATGACTCACAAACATACACCAGCCAGCAGCGACATTCGGTGCAGACCATCAGGTGGTTGTGCAGAGGCATATGGCATACCAACTGCTACGATAGTCTACACGAGCTAAGCCTGATGTATCATGTACGTATCCTACAAGTCCACTGCGTTCTATTTTGGATATTGACTCAAGAGCGCCGCATTACGCCACGTTTCGGGACCTGGGACTTGGATATCTTGAACCTTGTCGCTGGAGGAGTGAAACGCAGACGGAAGGCAAGACCACCTCAGTGCCACGGTGTGAATACGCAAGGTCTCGCAGTCCAGTTCTCAAGGATTTCCTCCAGATATATAAGGTGTTCCTCTCTCATGTCATTTACGGATAAGAGTGACAACCGCATGGAAAGATTGGTGCGAATGATTGATTGTATCCATCCCAGGAACTTTGGGTATTGCGGCGGGGCGCTTGATTGAGCGAGGCACGCGGCACGCGCTGATGTGTCGCCGCTCTTCTTTGCCCCTAGGGAAAGGTTATAATAAGTTTTTGCTCTGCAAGGCGTGTTCAGTAGAGCCGGTAAACCTTGCTCATCTACCAGAAGCATTTTGTTGCGAAGGCTGGACCACCTGAATCAAACCTGAACTAACTATAGGTCGTGCCGACGGTGCCGCTCCCTCCATCAAGACCCCGGAATGAAGAACGGCGCGCTTTTACTCATCGGCCCCGCCATTTGAGCGAGTTTCACTCCACTTCGGTTGGATTAAACCATGGCCCAGGAGGACTCACGCGACCATAATACTCGCGAGTGCTGTGTAATAAGGAGACGAGAGGTGCTCCTAATATAAGCATCCGCCACATACCCAGCCCCTACCAGGATCACAATCTCCATATGCGCGTCCATTTTCTAGCTCTTCTGTCTACTTTCGTCTCCTTGGCGTCCTTATCGAGCGCTCACCATGAGGTACATGCGACGTTAGCATCTCTGCGGTACCTACTTACACATCTTTCCAGAATTCCGTTGACTCAAGAGAGTTCGTTGATGCACTCAGCACTGTCCAAACTCGAGACCTTGGGGACGTATCGACGAGAGAAATTATTGGAGAAATAAACGAACGCTTGGAACGAAGACGCACCGGAAAATGGTGTTGCACTGAGTGCGACAAGGAATTGAGAACGATGACATGGTGCGCACACCCTTGAAGGAAGTCAAGTTTAAGCTGACAGGCTGTACACCGCAAGGCGCTTGGACATGAAAAGAAGGTTGGAGGAAAGCACACAGTAATACCCGTTGAAGAAGAACAGGAATTATTGTCCGAGCCCCCACTGAATCATTTACCCCCAGTGATGAAGTTGGTTGAGCGTTACATTCGAAGATTACCCAAGTATTAGATCGGATCTATGTTTTTGAAGAAGTTGATCACCCCACGGTTCGTCGACAGAATCACGGCACTGCAGCCGGGTATTTTGTTGCCCCATAATAAGAACCATGGGTGGATATATCTTGAGTCCCTTTCTTTTGGACATCGAAAGCTCCCCTCCCGACATTTGAAACGTTCAACTCTGCTCGCCTGTCGCGTTGCTCACCATGCACGTCGCCCCCTTCTACAAACCTGTGGTACCCATGCACCTCGAGGCTCACTTAACGCTTTTGCACTGCACTACTCGCAATTATTCTAGTTTCGTGTTCACATCATGTTAGACCTGGTAGTCCCCAGCCACACAGCCAAGCTCGACCTACAGCAGTTCGGCCCTCCGTTCACCGCCAGTGACTCTGGGGGTGGAGTAAATCTGTGAAGGAATACAAGCTCTCGTAGTACAGTGCTCAGTTTCCTCCACATATATTAGTCATTCCATTCGCTAGAGCATCAACAGGGAAGGAAGGACGGGACGTCGCCATCGCGCTCCGCCGCGAAGCGCCGGGCGGACCTTGAAAACGACCACGTGTCGGGTCCGTGCACGAACGCGTCAATATAAAGTCGCGACGCGTTTCCTTCCCCGTTTCTTTCTTCCTTTCCCCCCACCCTCCTCCAGTTTCCTTCCCTTATCGTGCTGCCGCTAGCGATGCTTTCGTCGTCGTTGAGCGCCCCCACCGCCGCCGCCGCTGTCGACAACGACGACGCGCTCATCGTCGTTGAGCACGGTTGAACTGGGGCGGTACGTCGTTCAGCTCGACTTCGACTGTCAAAACACTGATATATGCGACCTTTTGGCACTTCCTTCTATTATAGATGCTCTATCTACCGAAATCGCCCAAGGCGGGTTTCAATTTCTGTCCACCCGACCTTCGTATCCCTGCGCGCTAGAGACTTAGCGCCCACGATCCTTCGGTTCGCCCTTCACTCCCACAAGCCCGACCGGCAAGCTCAATATGCATGGACCTCAGTCAACATACCTGGAGCTTTGAGTGACTAGAATGTGCTTCAGTGGACCCGGCCTTCGCACTGACGGTATGTCCTTCAGCTCGACTTCGACTATCAAATACCTGATGTATGCGATCTGTTCGCATCTCCCCATAACGGAGACCCTTTCTTCGCCAAATTCGATGCTCCTTCTACGAGCAGAAGTGCTGCAACCTCTGCAAGTCCATGACGAGTTCTGCACGTCCGCGAGCTTCCTCCCCCACTTTGTTTCACCCGTGCGTATCCCTAATACCAATATATCGAGTGTGCACTCACATTTTTGGCTTCAGTATTTCCGATGCTTTTTGACTCCCACCACCATGTCCCAACCTCCAGAAGCGTTCGACTTCTGTCCACCCGTCGTCATATCCCCGCGCGCTAGTGATTTAGCGCCGTATGACTCAGCGACCTCTGGCCCAAACAGCGGTAAGCTCTGCCCCACCCGTTCAAACTCCGACTCGATCTTATCGAAATTTTTATTGGTGTCGGTTTTGTAATAGACCACGAGCGATGTGATAGCATCGCATCGATTGGCTCATCCCTCCCTCTCCCTCGTACCTCCACCACTCTCTGGATTCGTTTGCACGGCCAGGGACTTACGACCGCTCGACTTTAACGACCACATTCCAACATGGCACCCTCTGCCTCAAAACAAAAGCGTCTCGCTGAAAAGGCCGCGAAGAAGGCCGCCGGCGGATCGTCCACAGCGGGCACCGATACCCCCACCGGCGACGGCACCGGCTACAGCACGCCCCTCACCTCGCAGTCTGGCGCCCAGTCGAAGACCGGATCCCAGGAGGACATCCACGCCACGATGGCCAAGCTGAAGATGGCGACGGACAGGAGCGCCGCCGGTGTCTTGGTGTCCGACGTCAAGGGACGGGACATCAAGATCGACGCGTATACGCTCTCCTTCCACGGAAGGCTGCTCATCGAGAATGCCGAGGTCTCTCTGAACTACGGCAATCGTTATGGTTTGCTCGGTGAGAACGGTTCCGGAAAGGTGCGTCGTGAATCCCCGTCTTTTTTTTTGGCTCGACTGACGTCCTCCAAGTCCACCTTCCTCCAATCCATGGCCGACCGCGACATCGAAATCCCCCCTCACATCGATATCTACATGGTTCGCGGCGAGGCCGAGCCCTCAGAGGTCAACGCCGTTGACTTCATCGTCGCCTCCGCCCGCGAGAAGGTCGCCAAGCTCGAGGCCTACATCGAAGAGCTCTCTGTCGCCGACGACGTCGACGATCTCGCCCTCGACGCCGCCTACGAACAGCTTGAGGAGCTCGATCCCTCCACCTTCGAGGCCAAGGCCGGCTCCATCCTCCACGGTCTCGGCTTCGACCAGCAGATGATGAAGCGCCCGACGAAGGACATGTCTGGTGGTTGGCGTATGCGTGTCTCGCTCGCCCGTGCTCTCTTCATCAAGCCCCATCTCCTCCTCCTCGACGAACCCACGAATCACTTGGATCTCGGTGCCGTCGTCTGGCTCGAGGCGTATCTCTCTACCTACAACCACATCCTCGTCATCACCTCCCACTCCCAGGATTTCATGGACTCTGTCTGCACGCACATCATGGACCTAACGGCGAAGAAGAAGCTCACGTACTACTCCGGTAACTATTCGACCTACGTCAAGACGAAGCAGGAGAACGAGGTCAACCAGATGAAGGCGTACAACAAGCAGCAGGACGAAATCGCTCATATCAAGAAGTGAGTCATTTTCTCTTCCTTTCGGTGACGTAGTGCTGACGGCTCACAGGTTCATCGCTTCCGCCGGTACCTACGCCAACTTGGTTCGTCAAGCCAAGTCGAAGCAGAAGATCATCGACAAGATGGAGGCCGCCGGCCTCATCGAGAAGATCGAAGTCGGAAAGCCTCTTCAGTACGTATCAGATCATGATCGTCTCTCCCTTCCTCGCTCACGTCCTTTGCAGCTTCAACTTCGAGGACATCAACCGTCTCCCTCCCCCTATCATCGCCTTCGACAACGTCGCCTTCTCGTACTCGGGCAAAAAGGAGGACTACCTGTACAAGAAGTTGTCGTTCGGTATCGAGTACGTGTTCTTCCTGCTTCTCAACTTCGATCCACTGACATCATCGCAGCATGGACTCTCGTATCGCCATCCTAGGAGCCAACGGTACTGGCAAGTCCACCCTCCTCCACCTCATCACTGGCGCCCTCCAGCCTTGCGAGGGTACCGTCTCGAAGCACGTTGGTCTCAAGCTCGCCAAGTACTCTCAACACTCTGCCGATCAGCTCCCCTACGACCTCTCGCCGATCGAGTACTTCCAGAAGCTGTTCTCGATCAAGTACCCCGAGAAGGACGCGCAGGCGTGGAGAGCGCAGCTCGGACGATTCGGTTTGAGCGGGCAGCATCAGACGAGTCCGATCAAGAATCTTTCGGATGGGTTGAGGAATCGTGTTGTGTTCGCGCAGTTGGCGATGGAGCATCCGCATATCTTGCTGCTCGGTGAGTTGGTTGTATCGCTTTGGCTGGGAAGGAGTGCTGATGCGGTTATGTTTAGATGAGCCCACTAACCATTTGGATATGGAGAGTATCGACGCGCTTGCGCGTGCGATTAAGGCGTTCGAGGGTGGTGTTGTTATCGTGTCCCACGATTTCCGTGAGTGTCTCTTCTCTCTGTCGTTGTTTCGTTTGTTTTTGCCGTCGATGTCTGGTGTCTCTCGCCTGTTCGATCGATGCGCTTCGTCGGCGTCGACGCAGGTCTGCGATCCTTGGCTGTGCCGAGGGCTTTCGTTTTTGTCCTCGGCGCACATTGCGTGTTCGCTCCACGCTCGCCGTCGACGATGCGCACTTCTCGGCTCCACGTATGAGGAGGGTCCTCTCCCGATGCCGGCGGGTGCGGGATGGTCGTTTGTTCTACGTCCGCCCGCTTGGTACTCTCGTCTCTGTGGATGGGCGTTTCTCGGGGGTGGATTGACGTTAGCCATCGCACTGTTTTGTTCGCCCGTAGCTGCGCGAAGGGGTCTAGATCGCGGGCGTCACCGTTTTGTGCCTCTATCTTCGACTGCGATTGGGTCACCTCGACGCCGGTGTCTTCATCCGCCTTCGTTTACGGCTTGGTGGCCAACCGACTGCCTTTCCCGTGCCCGAGGACTACTCTTTCCCTCTATTCCGCCTATTTCGCCGATGTACGTTTGTGCTAACTTAACATGCTCTCCATAGGTCTCATCAGCCAAGTCGCCGAGGATCTCTGGGAGGTCGCTGACAAGACTGTTCGCAACCTTACCAAGGCCGATATAACCATCGTCGATTACAAGAAGAACCTCGTCAAGCAGAGTACGTACCCCTCTCCTTTCTATTCCTGATGTCGACAACGTTTACTGATGTGTGTCGAATAGGTATGGCTGCGATCGAGAAGGGCGAAGCTCTTCTCGAAGACCGCCGCCAAGGGTGCCAAGTAAGCGCATCGTCGACCGACGCCTTGCATTTGGCGGTGCGAAGGCGGTCGCACTTAGAGCGCCGCCCGTTCCGCTGCCACCGTCGGAGATCTCGCCCTGTAGCTCCCGTTCGCTGTCATCGTTGTTTCGTTGCACTACATACATACATACATCGTTGTACTACTCATTCATCATCATCGTCATTCCCACCATCGTCCATACGACAGCCATCTCATCTTTCGTACTACTACATCTCAGTCTGCTGTTACAGTTCGGACTTGTCTTCTCTTCATGATTTTCATGATTTTCCGTGTCATTCTCGTATCGATTGCATCATACCGTATACATTAGAGTGTAAAAGTTGTATCTCGTACAGTAAAGTAGTTAGCCTTCCTGTTTCTTGTCTTTTGATTCTCTCTTTTGTTTCGTTATATGACTTGTTTTATTCTTATCGTCGATGTGCGTGTCGCGGCTCGCCCAGCTCGGTTTGGGACCCTCGTTTGACGTCGCAGCCAGTGCTGGAAACCTGGAGATTATTATATAGGGACGAGCACTGGAAGCGCTCATATCGGCGTGATGGTACCTTGGCGATGGTCTCGCTCGAGGATGAATGGTCGATTTGCCATGTGGTGAGTTGTGGCATAGACGGGGCTGACCGTACGATGTATGGCGGAACCAAGCTTGTTTGCGCCAGCTATACGGAATTCGCTTCGAGGACCACGCCGGCCGCAGCTCCCAGAACGTCTGACCGACTCCCTAAACTGGATGCTTTCTGTGACTCCGAAATGGTGCAATTATAAGTTATAACAAGACATCTATTTGTGAGGGAGTTTGTGGTGTCCAAACCCTTGAAGGCGGCGCGGGTAGGGAGGTGCCGGACTCCTGCGGACTTGGAGGTACTCGACCATGTACGCTCTGCAGAACTTGAGTCACAATGTACACCATTTTGTGCTCTTCTTAGGCAAACGGTGGTACTTCGGATACCTATGAACGTCGTGGGGCGGGTTGTTCCAGTTGAGCGGTCTCCTTGGGCGTCTATTATCTTACTGGCTTGTTCGAGTGCACTTGCGTCGACAGGTAATCACACATCATGTCCAAGATAGTCTGTCTATAATAAATATTTGGGGTCTATTAACTTATACTAGGTGATTATGTTAGAGACGCCTAACTCTATCTTCTCAAGGAGCACCTTGCCATTACGCACATGCGTTAGCGTTTGGCAATGGATATCCCAGGTCCGAGTCCATATCTAGTCCGACGCCTTGACACTGTACTTGCACAAGATGCATCTCCCCTGAACTCTCAATCATCCGCTCCCGGATGGGCCAGGGTGTCTGTCTCTTCAAGGAGACTGCGCATGCGCCTTGACCTTGTCCATATGCTTAGCCGTTTTGCAATGACTGGCCCAGTTCTTCCACTCCCAGTCCCTAGCCTTACTAAGGGACCCGCACACGATACACTTCACCCTGAACTGACTACTATCCAGTCCTAGATGGGCGCCCTCCAAAAGAATCGCGTATGGGTCGTTAACGAAGCGTTGCTTGCGGTTAGCTATTACGTCGTCGGCGCCTGAGAGGATGTAGCGAGAGTCACAGGCCGCTTGTACGCCCTCGCTGGTGCTGGAACCCGTATCGTCCGCTGTGCGATGATTGCAGGACATGGGGTGAATCGGGTGAGGATGGCGTTCTTGGGGAGTGTGTTTGAGGCTATTTCTGAAGAGGGGCAGTTCAGGAGGAAGAAGTTTGTTGGTGTGGGTTGGACTAACAACTGTTGTATATATACTGCTACATGAGAGTTGACAATGCACCATTTCGTGCTGTGGAGGGAGGGTCTACTGTCGCTTTGATGCGAAAGGCGCAAAGCCCGTCTGAGGGCATTTACATACGATGACCAATCACAGCGCGTTTGACGCCGCCGGTCGGATTACTATAGCGCTTAGCCACTCAAGTGTTGCTGAAACCAATCATGAGGGCATTGCGATCAGCGTCTCGTGGCCTATCCTTCACTCTTGAAATTCAGCGGAAAGCTCGGACACAGAGCTTACGACACTAGAGGTTTGTACAAAGCTCATTTGCGTTTCTGCAACGGAGGTCAAAGCCCTAATATCCCAGTCGTCCTTTTGGCACAGTTAGGAAAAATTGTAAATTCAATTAGGCATCATAGTAGAGTTTGCCAGGGGTTATGCGAGCGCACACCAGCGCGTATGGTATCTCATTCCATCACCAGATTATCGAGTGGTACTGAGTATGAGACGTGCTACTTCAATTCAATTTGAGTGGAATTGTACCGTCCCCCATGGGCGTCCATTCTCCCGGTTTGTTTTGGCAACGAGGTTACTCCGGCGTAGTGTGTCGACAAAAATATGATCGCAATCCATTAACTTATACTGGATGTTTATACACCGTTGATTAAGCTAGAGTCGTCTACTTCTATCCTCTCAACATGAGGCATTTCAAAGAGAAAGCCCAAGCGCCTCGATATTGCGCCTATGTGTAGCTGATCGGCAATGCACGGGCCAGGGGTGGTTCAGGTTTTTGCGTTGCGTTGCGGTAACTTGCATTGATGGGCTTGCGGTGTATAACACGCAAGTTACCGCAAATGCCTTGATTGCCGCAAGATTTTTGGGATTTGCGGTGACTTGCGTGAGGTTGCGTGTGTTGCGTAGGGCTTCTGGGGAAGGACACGGGGGTATAATGGGGTGTTGTAGATGTTCAGTAGTCAGTAAATAAGGTATAGCGCATCGTTCTCCCAGCCCAGCCTGTCCTCGATCAGCGGAGAGGTTAAATGACTGTGGGAATTGTCTGAGGTGACGCAAAGCACCGCAACGACGTCGTCAATTGTGACTGCTTACCACCACAACAGCGAGCACCGAGGACCAACATCCACTCAACCAGCAGATACCCAGCGTATCTCGGAAACATTTTTGAGGCTTAGAGAGGCGCGCAAGACGGAGGGTTGGGCATGGGCTTGGGGAACAGGATTGATGGCCGGTGGTGACCCTCAATAGGGGCGGGGTGGGCTGTGGTAAGTCGTCCGCCTCGAGTATGGCTGGTATATTGGTGTTAACAGGTTCCTAGAGATTGTATCTGTACATTATAGACCCAATATATGCGCTTTCGCCTACAGACTTTGATTCTTGGAGCGATGTTTTGCTGGGCCATTATAAGCTTCCGTTCCCGATTAGGCGCCTCGCTCCAAAGATTTTGAGGACTCGACAACCTCTAATAACGCACGTTTTGCCTCACACAGATCATCAAGACATGAAGAGACTCAAAAGGGCGCTTTTTGCCTTCTTTTCGGAGGACGAGCAACAGCAACAAGCACCACCAGTGCCCGTTGTGAACCAGCCGCAGTATCAGCACCACCCCATGCAATATCCTCCAATGTACCAACCCGCTGCTCCTCCAGGGCATGTATACAGTCCGTATGCGCAACCACCACCCCATATGATGCTCCATGGGTACCATCCAAGCCAATACATGTCTGTTTCGGCACCGTACATGAATGGTGAGTTCCAACTTCAGGGCTCAAGCAATGCTAGGCTGATAATCTTCGTTCTGGTGTGTCTAGGTTACGGAAATCCAGGAGCATACAATGTTGGAGTACCTATGCCTTCGTTCAACCCGCCTGAAGCGACGCAACCACCCAAAATGCCGACCATCGAGACCGTTCAACCCGCCGCAACCAGACAGCACTTACCCGTGCCCGAACAAGCAAAAATCGCGAAATCCCCAGCCGCAGACAGTCGCAAAAAGGTACCGCAAGCTAGGGACGAACCTCAGGCAGCACTAGAGGCAAAGCAGAAGGTCAGCGCTGAATTGGATTCGAGTTCGGACTCGGAAGGAGAATCAGAGGAAGAGGGAATATGTACAGCGGAACCTGGTACGTCTATAGTGCCTACGACGATATAATGCTCTAAAATATACTAGGAACTGTGCTATACGACTGGCCGAATGGAAACGAGTTCGAAAATTCGAAACGGAGGATGAAGCAAAGCCAAATAACGACCAGGCGAAATGGCAGTTCCGTTCTTATGGTACAAGCAACTGGAACCGCAAAACCACTGAATACTCCGTTGCCATTGGAAAAGCGAAGACGAGCAAGTGTCTTGGGGTCGACGTATGCCCCAATCCGGCCTGTGCACGCCCAGTGAAGCCCAAAACCGATCCCAGCACTCAGGAGAAGCAAATTCACGCCGGCTGCGCCCTATGCGGGTCCGGTCCACTTGTCCACCATGACTGTGCCGCCAGGTGCCATCGGTATCGCGCGAAGGATATCAAGACTGGTGAAGAATACTTCCGCTGGGAGCACGAAGGATATCATGACCACCCACGCCCACCCACGAGCCACCTCTCCGTTTCGGAAACTGCTCACCGAAGCCAAAGAAGAAGGAACAAGAGAAACTCGCTCACCTTCCGGCCCCAGTCCCAGTCGCAACTCGCCTCACCAGAAAGGTGACTATGGATCAACGTTTACAGACAGAGAAACGAAGGGGAGAAGGGGAGTCGGACGAAGGATTTATTCCTGGCAGTAAAAAGCGAGCCAAGAAGCATCATGTATCGTAGTATAGCTCTGTCCCCCAAAAGTGCGAATGAATTGTATATTGATGTTTACTGCTGAACCTGATGCACTCGCCTCACAAGATTCCATATTCACGATGCTCTAGCTACCTTAAATCTAATGTCAAGTTATCTCCTGAATTCTTTAGGTACTTGTGGAGTGGGGTGCAAAATGGCGGTTGACTTATCAAACTTTGATGGCGCCGTGCACGTCTCAATATGGGCACCCACCAACTATTCATTGCACCACAGCTGAACCTGATCTCGTCACCTCTCCAAATTTTGTATAATATACCCAGAATATACCTCTAATGTACTTAGCTTGGTTTTTCCCATTTCCTTTGGGTAGTTTTTGCACGGCGATTAGATTCGTGCCCGGCACACTCCATATTGATGGCACCGTGAGACACAATATGGGATTGTATACTACAACGAGAGATACAATATACTAATATACTTCCATAACTAATGTATTCTAAGGTCCCACCTGTAAAGAAAATCTTTTCACGCAAACCCACCGCAAATTGAAGGTCACCTACCGCAAATTCGATGCAAGTGAACGCAAATAACCGCAAAGTACATGCAGATCACTGCAAGTCAACGCAACTTGACGCGTGGGAATCAACTAAGGCTCAACATCAATTCCCTGGTTTGGGGAAGGTGTTGGGTTCCACTGCCCAAAGTCGTTATGTATGAGGTGGGCCATACCATATATATAAAGGTAGTTCTCATATAGCTCTATTTCATGCTCTAGAGTCTGTGATTTGCCCAACAGTCGCTGGAATTGGACCAACTTTGACATATTATCAGGTATTCCATAGGCACCTCCTCGCTTTGTTATTTCTATGCTGGTAGACTGTACTGACATATGCTGAGTTATATAACTATGTACGTACGCATCCAGGCCCAAAGATTTTAGTTTTCGTATATTTACCGCAAATTACCGCACCGCAACGCAGAATTTTGGCCACCGGGCCAGGCCCTCCATTCCCAGTTTGGAGTTTTGATACAATTCCCGCACAAAATGCACTTCACCCTGAACTCGTTACTATTCGCTCCCGGATGGGTGTCCCCGATAGGGACCGCGTAGAGGTCGTCGATGAAGCGTTGTTTGCGTTTGGCTGTTGTGAAATCGGAACAGGCCTGGTCGCTTCGGAGTGTGTTGCGACTGGCGCACACGGAGGTGGGTGGGCCTTGCTCTGTGGGATGGATGTCGCACATGGGGTAGATTGAGTGAGGATGTCTTGCTCGCTTGGGAGTGAGTTTGAAGCTATTTCTGAGGACGAGTAGCACCACGGGGAGAGATTTATTGGTTTGGTTGGACTAATAGTCCTTAGATAATGCTACATGAGAATTGGCAAAGCACCACGCTGGGGCTTTGTGGGAGAGTGTACTGACGCTTCAGTGACACGAGAGGCACCAAAGCGCGTCCCGTCGGTACTTTCCAACTACTTATGATGGTTTTTGATGGACAAAGCGCGGCATTTTAGTCTTACGCACCCCATAGTTCTTATAAATCAGGACCTTTCAGCGTAAAGCCCTTGGGCGTCTATTCGAGCGCCGACTTTCACTGTCCCAACAGCAGGTGAATGAAGTCTTAGGAAGGTGGTAGCATCGATCATCGCTCAGAAGAGCTATAAGCGGTATGTAAGCCAGAGTCCAAAGTCCCTAAAAGAAGGAAACAAAGCGAGCTGGCGTCGATTAATCTTTAGCCCAAAGCGCGGGGCCTGATGATCCCGATTTTCCGGAAGGGGCTACCAGATCAGTCAGGCGGGGCTACAAAGGGACAAAGGGGACAGTAAGTTCAACTTCTTCTTGCCTCTCAACCACCACAAGGTCCGAATTACCCTCTCCCTCTGTTTTGCTTGCACTAGAACATCTCCCATTATCCTCCGAACCATGCCTGCTATCAGAACCGCTACTCGAGCTACGTGTCGTGGTCGAATAGGCGGAGTGGCGCAGATGCTCCCCGGGGCGACATCGTCCCAAAGTAAACCAAACGATATCATCGTAGATGCTGCGTTCCAGGCAGTCCCTCCAATGATAACGGCTGGTGTATTGGATCTCACAGCACGACGCAGTGAGCTCGAGATTGACCAACTGGCACAATCGCTGTCGCGAGTTGCAGTAGCCCAAAGTTCCAATGCAGACGATAGAGACATGGATAATCTGGCTCACGCCTTCTCCGCTACTATGGCTGCCGACATGAACACCCTCCCTGCAGGAACTACACTCCTCCAGAAATCCACCAACGCGTATCCGGTGTCAGATGCGGTGTTCCAAGTTCCCATCTACTTCCACAAAACGTATCAGCCGAATTCTCCACGATCGCTGCTCTTGGAAAGTGGTGGGAATATCTTCCGAAAATTGTACCTCGAGAGGACGCCGTGCTACGCTCCCCTCGAGGACTGCCACTTTAATGTTGCGTGGTGCCTCGCCTGCGAACACCCGGTGCATTCGCCGGATAATATGGGGGCTCCCACTGGTCTCTCACGCAAGTGGTTTGAGGCCCACTTGAACTCTGCGGGCCACAAAATGAGGGAAGCAAAATGGGCTCTAACAGGTGGCCCACTGAGCCGGATTCCTGGCCTACATGGACTCCGGAAGCTAAACGAGCAAGGCTATGTATATCTCGATAGGGTGAGTCGCTTCATCGGAGCTACAAGTATGACCCTCGCTCACACTGCCTATATTTTAGGGAAAGGACTGGGCCAGGCTCATAAAAAGACTTGAGGAGCGACAATGGCTGGCGCGCGAGCAATTCAGGCTCGATTCCCACAAGAATAGGTCAAAGCCATATGCTGGGAAGGGTAGGGTAGAAAGAACGTACGAAAAGATGAAATGGGAGCATCGATGAATTTCAATGACCATTCGGACGCATGTATCCTTATCCATATAAATCCCTGTGCCATACCACTATACCGTCTCGCCCATGTGGACTATGCCGCTAGTTTGAGGTTCACCGTGTATGAATTATTTAACTAGAGTTGTGGGGATGTTGTAGACTTAAACTGTATCCATATACATGTGCATCGAATGCTTAATCATAGATACCCTCAGCCTCTTGTCGCCTTCAGTTACCGGGCTGAGCCCCTATCGCGGCATTTTGACTCATTCCTCACTTTCGCCTGAGGCTCGCAAGAAAGTTTACCAGTCGATTGTTGGGTCTCTTCTGGAGACGTGTACAAGGCCGCAATTGCCATCCCAGCTTCGCAAAGTGGGGTTATGCACAGCTCTCAAGTAACTTGAAGGTGACTCAGTCGTCCGGGATGCGACTCAGCCGGTACAATAACAACATTCTGTGTATGTAGCGCTCGTCATATGATTCGATCCTATGTCTCTGCATAACCCCACTACGGTGTGCAGCGGGCTTGCGTTCTCGTATATCGCAAGCGAGTACTGCTGGTTCATCCCATTGGGAGTGGGCGTTTGCACTATCCGACATCAAAGCGCACGATAAGTCCTTTGAGCCAAACTCCGTCCGAGAAGGTGGCTTTATAGGACTCGATCAGATTCTGAAGTGAGAATCTGGATAGATCTTGGAGACCTACATGCCATTAGGGAAGTCACATCCAGGCTCGTAGGCTCTTTGGCATGAGGACTGTCTGAATGAATGAAGCTGCAAGCGTAATCACACGCAGCATTATATAGAAATGCCGTCGTCATAAGGGGAGAGTGCGGTGTTTGAGAGAAAGATTACCTTGATCTCAAGAGCATTCGCAGAACGGCCGAACTGGCGTACCCGTAGGCCGCCTGCGGCGGGGCATAATCAGTAACAGCGTACTTCTATGACTCCGACTCTACGCTACGTTCCACCGACATATCGAACAGAACCCCAGTAGAAGTTGACACGTTCCCGAGCCGCAGAGGACTAAGCTTATGATCGAGCTCTCGGAAAGGTACCAAGCACGTTGAGGCCGTACTTGGATTGATCACGAGAGGTCCACGTCCCAAAATGGGCAAATTTTCGAGGGCCATAGACCTGCTCCTGGCTCTCATCTCGTCACTTTGCAAATTCAGGCTGAGGCCAGTGCTGTATTTGCTATGATCCCGCGGACACGCTGGGAGGATGGCAGATATGAGGAAGCGACACGAGGACTTCGCCTCGTAGCAGCGAACGTCCCTGTTCACATTCTCTTGCCCTTCGTACATTCGTCACCTCTGCTCAGTACCTGCCAGAAATGTTCTCCCAGGTACGTAGAACAACACATCCACAGGGCCGAATCTCTGATGGCATTTGTAGCGAGACGTTAGGCCACCACTCAAGTTCAGCTCGGTGTCCAGCTCGTCCTCGCGCAGGCTGCGCCGTGCTCCCATCATGAATCTCTGCTTCGAGCTGCTTCGAGAGGTGTTCGAAACCTTCCTACTCGCCGAATGGACTGGTCGACCATCGTCTATCACTATCACTGACCCCACGCCGCGCGCTACTCTTTGTCGTGTATGTAGGGAGTGGAACCATGTCATTCAAGGAACCCCGTCGCTCTGGACGAACCTTCGAGTCTTCCACGACATACCACCCACCTCCTTCAGCTCAGCCATATCATTCATCAACGACTACCTAAGGAGATCTCGCGCCCAGCCTCTCTCGATTTTCATCGTCCCTCAAGAACGGGCGCCAATGAACTCGTGGCTGAAGATAACGAACAAGACGCAATCCGTTCATTCCTTAGGACCCTCTATACGGCCTCTTCGAGGGTATTGACGCTTGTTATACATACGAGACGTTCCTCATCACTGCCCGATTGACTTCAGAATAGGAACAAAATAGGAATGCGGAAGAGCATTGCCGCTCACTCCAAGCTCACTCGCACCTCAGACCTTTCTTCGCCGCATTCTCACTTCGTTGACTCTGCCTCTCGAAGCTGGGGATAATTTACGCTCGTTGCGCAAGTGCAGTCTGGACGGTTCCCCAACCTGCGTGAGTTGGTATTCGACTCCGACTGGGATGATACCATCTTGCACTATCCCGCACTTGACATACCGACACCGGCTCCAGAAGAGTCTTTCGTCACCGCCCACGTCAATCCGAAGCTGCGGTGGATGAATATCGATGGAAGGAGCCTAATGGCTCTATTGGAGCCGACGGACGAACATCTTCACCTATCCTCGCTCCTACATCCTACCATAACCTCCATCACAGTCTTCCACCTCACATACCAGTCGCAATACTTCTCAGAGTCGAGCCTTCACGTTTTCTTCCGCGTCCTGACATCCCTCAAGTCTCTCGAAACCGTCGTATTCGATAGGTTAGAGCTGGAGCATCCGGCGAGCCTCCCAAACCCGGGAACCCTTCCTCTCTCAGGTGGCCTCGACGTCCAAGTCGTACTCAACACATCGTAGTTAAGGGCTGCGATGCAAAGGATGTTGCATATCTTTTCAAGTTCTTCGCCCCGCGTAGGCTCACTCTCGAACAGTGCTTCCTCGACACTCCAACCTTCACAATTCCTCCCTGCATCACGCATCTCACGCTGGTCGCGATACAGAAGTGGTCTTCCCTCGCGGACACCATACCTTTCTGGACTGTGGTAGAGCTTGATATCGTGGCTCTATCTGCCTGTACGTCGGAGGCTATTCAGCTTCTTCGCCCCCTGTGTACACCGTATGAGGCAGAGAAGGAGACGATCATCCACCTGAGGCGTCTCGAGCTTGTCGACTGCTCCTCCCTCATACATCAAACGCTTCTAAAATGCCTTGAGAGGGAGATTGGTGTTGGGATTGGCCACGATGTCTCAGCTGAGGTTTGAGGTCGATTAGTGTAGCGCGTATACTCGCGCTAGGGCGTAGAGGCTCACCGTACGCAATGCACAAGACCCAAATATATAGGAATCGTACTGTAGCGTAGTAGTGGTGAGCGTAAGGACCACATAAGGTGGGCCTTACGCGAATATACATGCAAATCAAACAAAGCCAAACAATCTAATCTAATCTAAGTCATCTCTCCCCTTACACTCTCCCCCTCCGGGTCGTGAAACGACCCGCAGATCAAAGTAGAGAATGATAAAACGATTCAATGAGGCTTCTGTAGGGAAAGAGAAGAAAAAAAATCCAAAATTCTAGTAGGTTTGGTCCAATAAACGTGCGTTAGGCACATAAAAGCATTAAAGGTGAGAATAGCATAGTCCAGATAAACAGTCAATTTGAACACGAAGGAGAAATTTATGAGTGGTGAATAAAGGTTTAATCGCGAGGTATGATGAGTGCGAGTCCGAATCAAAGAGTTTGAGGCAATAGAAATTCTGATGGATGAGGTATGGTAGTCGGAGGATGGTATGATGATGGTACGAGGGTGTGATGGGCACGACGGCGCGGTGACGCGACTTTGATTGAGCGTAGTCCGAGGTAGTTCTTGGTGATTGACGCGTGAATGGTCAGCTTCTATTCATGCCCTCGAAGAATTACGGGGGCTGAAGTCCGTCGACTTCTGCGTCCCAACTCCGAGCCTCCGTTGCCGGTGGTGCCAATGACCAGGTATCCCTCCCCCCAATGCCAAGACCGCCGTCTTTGCATTGAAGGATGTTCAACCTCGCTTAAGCAGGCGCGATCGTGGTTGCACATGACCTGGTCGTGATCCCGACGGATTTTTCGTCAGATCCTTGATCGACTTGACGCCCATGACTCGAGATACCGGTCAAGCGCAGCGAGCTTGTTGCACGTAGCCTGCGGTTCCCATGTGGGATCTCCAATCGGCCCATCTAACAAGAAACTCAACTTTTCCACCGGCATCCTGCCGATGTTCTAGTATCTCCTCGACATACCACTCAACATCGTCTGGAGCGCCGAAGTCATACGCTTCAGGTTGGGATCGGTTTGGAAAGTGAGTGTCGTCGCTTTTGAAGTGCGGCCGTAACAAGCTAACGTGGAACACATTGTGAATCCGCCGTTGTTGCAGGCTTTCCGGAAGTTCAATCTCGTACACCGATTTCTCGGGAGTTGCCCTCAACACTTGATAGGGACCAACGAACTTCGGTACGAGTTTGTCAGCCCGCCCTTTGGTAGGTTGAGGTTCTTGGTTGATAGGTAAACCATGTCTCCCACTGCAATTCTCGGATCCCCACTGCGTTTCTTGTCCGCATGATGAACTTGGAATACGCGCGACGCTATAATTGCATCGTGCGCATCTGCGAGGTAGTGAAGCGCCCGATTGGCGAATGCTGTGACTCCTGGTGGAAAGTCGGACTCGCCCTCTGGGAACGCCCTAATCATCCGAGGCATGTACCCAAGGTTGAGCTCGAATGGAGCGAACCCCGTAGTGACGTTGATGCTCGAGTTTATTGCGAACTCGACCATCACGCACTTCGTCACCCAATCCTTCTGGTCTGGCTGTACCGCGGAGCGTAGGATTTGACCAATGCTTCGGTTGACTCGCTCTGTGATTCCATCCGTTTGAGGATGGAACGAAGTCGACATGAGAAGCTTCGCACCGAGCAGGCGGTGAACCTCTTTCCACCATCGTGAGGTGAACTTGGTGTCTCGGTCAGAGACGATTGATTTGGGAAGTCCGTGAAGGCGCACGATCTCTCGCACAAAGATGTCGGAAAGCTCCGTGGCCGTCGTGGTCGTGTTGATGGGATTAGGTGCACCATCGAGGTAAGTCGGCATATCACAACCCAAAGGTAGTTCTTGCCCTCGACCTCCGGGAATGGGCCAATAAAGTCCATCCAATCGACTCCCATGGGTAGTGAGGTGTGGGTAGCGGATGGAGAAGTCCACTGGGCTTCTGGTTTGAAACCTTGCTTGTTGCGCATGTCACGCACGACTTGCAGAATTTCTCGGTGAGTGTGTAGATACCTGGCCACCAGTACCACTCCTGATATAATCAGCAGTCTTCTGTGGTCCAAAGTGGCCTACGGTTTCGTGCGCTTGCTCGATAATCGCGCCACGCAGTGTCCTCCCCATGTACGTCCCGTTGGGCACGCATGTAACTCGTTCCAAGGCCCGGTTTTTCGTCCAAATAATTCCCTCTTCAATCTCAAACATGTCATGCTTCCCCTCTCCTCGAAGGATCTTTGAGAAGAGTGGATCAGACTTGTATCCCTCCTTCACCGCTTCGTCGAATCCATCATGCTCTTCCATCACTTGCACGAGCTTCCTGGCCTTTGATACTGATTGCTCGACTGTCTGTTCCTTGCCCAGCGGCCGTTTCGGCACAGCTGCCACAGCGACAGGTTTATCAGCCTCGCGCATAGCGTCTGCTGCGACGTCCCGCATCTCCTTTCTCTCAAGCATCCGCCTCTCGAGTCGTGCAGACCGTCGCTTTCCAGCGATGGTTGCCATGACCGCACTGAACTCCATTTCGCGTCCACGCAGCTCCTTCCTCCTGTCTGGCGGTAGGTCATCAAGCTCGGGATCGAGTCGACGATCTGCGTTGACGTACTCCGAGATATCGTGTGCGTCTCCCCAGTTGTCATTCTCATAGTACCGAGAAAAAGCATCGGCCACCTTATTCAGTATCCCTTGACGTAGCGAATATTGAAGTCGAACCGCGACATGAATTCCATCACCGTGTCTGCCTCCCTGAGAGACGACTCTGCGTATGGAAGAATTCAAGCGCCTTGTGGTCGGTGACGACGTGTATGCGGTACCCACTAACTTGTCCTCCCATTTCAGCAACGCCTCCAGGATCGCCAGAGTTTCCTGCTCGAAACTCGGTAATTCCTCTGCGCATCTGTAAACTTCCGTGACATAAACCCGCTGGTCGACATTGCTGCCAGGTAGGTCCCTGTCGTACATCGCGCCAACGCCGCTGACGGATGCGTCACAAATGACCCAGATGGGTTCTGGCTTCGTCGCGTCGATAGGCTTGAGTATAGGTGTCTTGCAGCATATATCCTTGATCCGCTGGAAGCAGATCTCGTGGATAGGTCGCCACTCGAACGCTTGTCCATTCTTCGTCATTGAAGATAGCGGCTCCGTGTATGCCGCCACCTTTGGGAGAAACGGCGCGAGATATTGGACCAATCCGAGGAATCGTTGGATGTCGTTATAATTCCTCGGTGTCCTCCACTCCCGGATCCTCGCCATCTTGTCCGCATCAGCGTGCAGCCCTTGTCGTCGATTAGATGTCCTAGACAATCAATCTCTTTTGCGTATAGCTCGACCTTCGACTGCTTGAGGTAGAATTCCGCCTCCTTGAGCTTATCAAAGATTAGCTTGAGGTGCCGTTCATGCTCGTCGACGCTGTTGCTGTACACAAACAGGTCGTCGAGATAGACATGGAGGAAGATCCCAATGAACTCTCGGAAATTAAGTTCATTAGCCTCTGGAACGTAGCAGGTGCGTTACAGTCCCCTGTTGCATTACATGGCTCACGAAGGTGCCGTAGATTGTTGCGAAGGACGTCTTCCACACATCGCCCGGCTCAATGCGCACTTGCTCGTAGGCATCAGACAGGTCATCTTCGATCTGTACTTTGCTTTCGCACATCCAGACGAATCTGATCCTGGTCTGGGAACGGGGTCACGTCCTTGACCGTGTTGTCGTTTCGTTTCCGGCAGTCGATGACTGTCCTCAGCTCGCGTCGCGCTTAGCTAGGCAGAGCATCGGCGCAGCTTGAGCGCTCTGCTTTGGCTCCCATAACCGGCCTTCGTGTATTCGCCAATCTTCGCCGATATTGGGTCTTCAGCGAGTCCGCGCATCGAGGTAAGTGATAGTTGTACTGCTTGTCCTCGTCGATCAATGCAATGGTATGGTTGATCTCGCGCAGCGGAGGCTTCTTCATTCCGGACCCGCCCCATCGGTCAGCAAGCATGGTAGCCACTGCTCCTTGAGCTTGGGTATGTCGTCCTCGTGAGTTCGCCTCGAACTCAACAGTTCTCGAGAACTCCTCCGCCATTCGGTTGAACTCCTGCGCAATCCCAGATCATCCGCCGCTGGCACAATCTTCTCCTTCAACTGCTCCCTCGTCTTCAAGTCAGGAACCGGTTCTAGTGAACTCTTCGACAATCTCCTCGACTACCTCGACCTCCGGCTCGAACAGCATCTCTGGCCATGCAGTACCCAACGGATGGTTTGTGCGTCTCGCACCGGGACTGTCCGGATCCTCAACCTCCTCAACGGTCGCTCGTCTCGAATTCCATCGACGATCCTTGTTCGGATCGTTCGCCTTCAGTAGCGAATCATCTGTGTGACTCGCTCCCCCTCAGACTGTCGGCGCCTCGTTGTCAGGGGAACACGATCCTCTGTGGATCGTGCTGCACTCTGCGGGACTCGCCCCTCAGGCTGAGCCCCCTCGCCCGTCAGGGCTTCTTCACAGCAGCGTGTACTGCTTCTTCATCCAGGTGCGTCGCTCCATCATCTTCGACTCCTGGGCCATATCCATCCCTTGACTGAAAAGTCCTTGCCGCCAATGGTATCCGTATAAAAGTATATATAAAAGTATATGAAGGGGAAGGAGGTAACGGCACCGGAATACCGGAGAGACAAGAGTGGTAGCACAGCAGAAAGAGTACCCGTTGGTCGAGGAAGAAGACGCTGGAAGGAGAAACACTTGTAATTCTCTGTAGACTACGGACAAGTAGCTACTGGTTAAATATGCAGTAAACATAGGAATATGGTAAGAAATCTCACAAGAAGTTAAGAAGAATGGCGTATCAAAAGATATAGAACATAAGAAGCATAACAACTAACAAATAGAAGTGCGAAGAATAGCAGAAGTAATGATATATCAAAGGCGAAGTGAGCCATGCCGCAGCCAAGCAAGTGCAGCATGTAATGACATCATCAAAGAGGATGTCCCAATAGGCAGAAAACACATGACCAATAAGATAAGATACATCGCAATCACAGATTCAACACTCCCCCTCAAGCCTAGCATTGTCTGGAAACATAGCGACGTGCTTGATGAAAATATAAGGGATGGAGATGTATAAAGGGAATAAAAGAAATCAGCAAGATCGGACCACCTGTGTTGCTGCACGACAGGGGCAAGAGACAGGCCAAAAGTGACCACAAGTCAGGTGATTTTTGCTGATAAATCGTGTAAGATCCAGCATAAGATCTGGATCTATGCTGGATCTTCATTTAATGATCAGTCATGTGATCATGCAAGATAAGATAAGAAAAGAAAGAATAAGAAAGGCTCAGAGATATGCTCGAGCATGGACAATGGAGGATGGGAGATGGAAAGTAGATGGAAAATAGTAAATCTGTCATGATGGAGTCGAAGAAATGCCCCAGAACAGATAACAAATGAATACTCCCCCTCGAGTCCAGGAATGACAGAAGCGCGTATAACGAGGAACTTTCAACTCACGCTCTGAAAATAAGACACACGGCGGCATAGAAAAGCACAAAACCGGTCAAAATAGGCCATGATAGGCATGTCAACACAAAAGCCTGGAGCGAGTAATCAGCAATCAACAGGTGTGGACAGGTGTTACGACCTGGATGATCTATTTATTCTTTTCCTTTTCTTTTCTTTTCCTTTATTTCTCGTCTTTCATTCTCTACTTTCTATTATTACAAGACGCGTCTCGATCACGTGACACAGCACGTGCGATCACATGCACAGGTCACCTGTTACATCACGGGACCAGCACAGCATCAGTCAGCACCTCAGTCAGCATGACATCATATGCACAGCACTCGCACAGCTCTTCGACTCATACATGGTCATTCCTTACATAGCGTTCCACAGCTTCTGCACAGTATGTACAGCCTCGTATAGCCATAGTCACGTCACGGTCACGAAACATAGCAGTATATAACCTAGGTAGACCTCACTGTATTTCCCCAGTCTTTAGCTGGTCAATATCACGGCCTTGTCTACAAGTCTCTTGCCTTGATTCTCTCGCCCCTTCTCTCTCTCTCTCTCGTCTTCTGTCCTAAGTTAGGGTTAGCAGCGCACCAGACCGGTCGTTCGCTGACAATAGCTAAAGACTTCCTTCGTCGCCGATCACCTCGATCCTCGACGCCATCACCACTCTCAAACAACCATCAAACCTTGCCGCGCCTAGGCGTGTGTTTCCTTATTCCATTTTCACACTATCCTCTTTTATCCCAAGCACGCCCCTCTGTAGGAGGCAGCACCTTGAGAGCGCGAGACTTTAGGTCTTAAGCGTACGTAGAAGCCCCACTGTGAGAGCCCAGACTTCTGATCTTCCCCGTTCGTTGGATCTCGATAACGGAAGCTAAGAACCTGGTAACGTATCAGACGATCAAGAGCTACGGCTCGGCTTAGTTTACAAATTCCCCTTTACCCCTTTTCTCCTGCCCAATAGGCCCTTTGTAGTTTGTCAACGGTCATCTAGTCTACGTAGACACATTCCCGGAGACCCATCTCGGAGATACAACTCGATCTCCACGACCCAAGCAAATCGCATTGCGTAGACTGTACGTATATCCTGCAGCCTGACGCATAGACGGACCGATATACCGCACAAGCAACCCCTATCCCACATCACCACCTATGGCAGAACCCTCCAGCCCGCCATGGCCACCCTGGCGTCGACTAGACCATCTTGGAACATTGTCGCCTCTTCGCATCAACCTTGACCGAAGTCTTTCCGAACCTCCACCGCTGCAACAAACCTCGCTAACCTCCGCTCGACAGGCTGTCCTCACCCAAAAACAGACCCAACTCGCCGAGAACTTGCCAAGCAACGACCATTTCTACGCTCAAGAAACTGAAACCCCGACCCCCGAAAAATCAATGAGCTCCTGAAAGAGCAGGAGCTTCATTGCAGAACTGAAATGTACTACGACATCATGGAAGTCGACGACGCAAAGCAACGGATCATTTTCGCCCTTTCCAAGATCAAAGGAGGAACGAACGACATGGCTAGTCATTGGCGGACAGCCAGAGAACTTTCATGAGGAACCACGAACCGACAGCTGAGGAACCAACCTACTTCAAACTGGAAGCAATTCGTCGTTACATTCAACAGCCACTTCGTCATCCAGAACGTCTCGGAAGCCGCCATCGACAAGATGCGCACCCTGGTCCAAGGCAGCTCCACCTGCGAAGAGTATACTATCCTCTTCCAGGGGTACTCGACCCAGTCTGGATATAACGAACCGGCCATGCTTGCCGAGTACAAGCGAGGACTGAACAAGGCACTCAGGGATAAGATCTACGGACTGATCCCGATGCCTACGACACTGGACGATTGGGCCAAGAAGGCATGCACCCTGGACAGACAGTTCCGCCTATCAAAAGGGGAACGGAACAACGAACAGACCACCCAAAGGAAATGGACTCCAAGGGAGAAAATCGACCCACGCACTATGCCACAACCCGGCTCGTGACCCCAACGCCATGGACATTGATCGCAATCGCTCCCCTCTCATCTGCTACACTTGTGGGAAACCCGGTCACCGATCCGACTCCTGCAGGCAGGCTGTACCTGATGTCAGCTGTGCCTACTGCAAGGCCAAAGGACACAAGATCGCCGACTGCAAGTCCCCCAACAAGAAGCCCTTTGCCCCATTTTCCAAAGACACTGCCGCTCCTCCCCAGTACACCCGCGTCAACGACTTCGACCTTTCCGCTATGCCCGAATCCGAGATTGAGGCCCTCAAAGCCAAGTTGAAGGATTTTTAAAGGGACCACTCGAGCGCCCAAGCGAGCTGGTCATGGACTCTCAGATTCTGATACCCGACGTAATATGCCCCATCCCCAATAAATTATATTTCGACGAAGAATCAGAACCAGGGCAGATTTAAAGGAAAGAAAGGAAAACCAGGAACGGCAGAATGGGTCGCGCAGCGACTTGATGATAGCCCCGATCGAGCAGTAGGACTTCTTCTTGCGTGGACACATCACAAGAAAGTCCGAGAAGTAGGAGATGAACTCGTTGCCAAACTCCGAAAGCTCACAGACACCGAAGTAGTAGAAGCACTGGACAGCCTTGCAACTCCCAAACAATACATAAGGAGTTTAAGGACGGACAGGCAGCTTACAGCCAACATCGTCGCAAGCACATGCGATGATAAGCGAAGCTTCTCTATCGAAGGTCTTATTGACTGTGGGTCTACCGGAAGTTGTATTGATGCTGCATTCGTCAAAGAAGAAGGAATCAATACGCGACGGCTACCCCTTCCTATACCAGTCTATAACGCTGATGGAAGTCCAAACAACAACGGACCCATTACCGAAGTAGTGGAACTCTTCATCAAAATCAAGGACCACACGGAACGCATCGAGCTAGCTGTTTCGAACCTTGACAAGTCGAAGATCTTCCTAGGAATGGACTGGCTGGAGAAGCACAATCCCTCTATCGATTGGCAGAAGAAGGAGATCTTATTCAACCGATGCCCACTCGAATGCACGCCGCTCATAACTGGTGACCCCGAATCAGACGAGATCAAATGGGAAGAGATCGAGGTCGGAGATCGACTGCTAGCCATCGATATCCAAGGAGAGATCAAAATAAGGGCTTTCCAAACCACTGCCTCTAAAATTGCCGAAACCAAGCACAAGGCAACAAAAGAGCACGTTCGAAGAAGCAGTCCCGAAATGCTATCATGGCTTCAAGGACGTCTTCTCAAAGGAAGCCTTTGATGAACTCCCTCCAAGGCGAGCATGGGACCATGCGATCGAACTCATACCTGGAGCAGAAGTGATGGACAGTCGAATCTATCCCCTGAACCCAGAAGAGCAGGCAACTAGACGCTTTTCTGGAAGAAAACCTCAAATCAGGAAGGATCAGACCATCGAAGTCACCGATGGGAGCACCCCTCTTCTTCGTCAAAAAGAAAGACGGTACTCTACGACCTGTCCAAGACTACAGACGGCTGAATGAGATTACGATCACCAACCGATATCCCCTTCCACTCATCCAAGAACTCATCGACAAACTCGAGGAGCACGGTACTATTCCAAGATCGACATCCGATGGGTTTCAATAATGTCCGAATCAAAGAAGGAGACGAATGGAAAGCAGCCTTTCGCACCAACCGCGGGCTGTTTGAACCTCTCGTTATGTTCTTCGGTCTCAAGAACTCACCTGCCACATTCCAGACCATGATGAATGCACTCTTCCGAGATCTCATCAACGATGGACACGTTGTCATCTACATGGACGACATCCTGATCTTTACCGACACTCTGGAGGAACATCGGAAACTAGTCACCAAAGTTCTGGAAAGGCTACGGCGATACAAGCTATTTGCCAAACCCGACAAGTGCTCCTTTGAACAAACGGAAGTCGAGTACCTTGGAGTCATCGTCTCCACAACAAAGTTCGCATGGATCCAGAAAAGGTCAAAGCCGTCAGAGACTGGCCAGCTCCGACATCCGTCAAAGGAGTCCAACAGTTCTTGGATTCGCCAACTTCTACCGAAGATTCATCGAAGGGTTTGGAGGACTAGCGAGACCGCTCTCGGGACTCACGGGAAAGAAGGAATGGGAGTGGGGAAAGGAGCAAGAGGAAGCCTTCAAGGAGATAAAACGGAGAATCACGACAGCACCTGTACTTACCATGCCCAACGACAAAGGGAAATTCCGAATCGAATGTGATGCATCAGACTTCGCCATCGGTGCCATCCTATCACAGCAACAGCTAGATGGGAAATGGAAACCAATTGCATTCTTGTCGCATGCCCTTAACCCAACGGAGCGGAACTACGAGATCTACGATAAGGAGTTACTCGCCATCATGACCGCACTATCTGAATGGAGACAATACCTGCTTGGAGCTGAGGAAATCTTCGAATGTTACACAGACCACAAGAACCTTAGCTACTTTAGGAAACCCCAGAAGCTCAACCGGAGACAGGCAAGATGGACCACCGAGATGCAGGACTACAACTTCACACTCCACCACCGCCCTGGGAAAACCATGGCCAAGGCAGATGCTCTATCTAGACGAGATGGTCATGACAAAGGAGAACGGGACAACGAAAACGTCACAGTCCTGAAATCCGAGTGGTTCCGAGCGCTTTCGATTGAAACAGACCAAGATGTCATGCGACGGATCTTGAAGGTGTGCAGGAATAGAGACAAATCAGTAGAAAAGCGCTCTCACAGAAGGAAGATGGATGGGAAGAAACGGAAGATGGCATCATCACCTGGAAAGGACGGATTTACGTACCAGTAGACAAAGAAGCTGCGGGAAGAAATCATCAGACAACACCATGACGCCCCCACCGCCGGACACCCGGGACAGTACAAAACCCGAGAACTCATCACTCGAAACTACTGGTGGCCCAAGATCCAGGACTCAATCCGACGATACGTAGAAGGATGTGAAGCCTGTCAAAGGACAAAACCCAAACGCACTTCCCCAGCAGCCCCATTAGTCCCAAACGAGATTCCATCCAGACCCTGGGAAATCGTCTCTATCGATATGATCGGACCACTACCCGAGTCCAACGGGAGTAATGCCATACTCGTAATTGTCGACAGATTCTCCAAGAAGATCGAAGCCATACCCACAACCACTGAGCTGACATCTAAAGGGTAGCCGAACTATACAGGGACTATGTTTTCCGACACCACGGTCTTCCCCAAAAGGTCATCAGCGATCGAGGAACCCAGTTCGTCTCCAACTTCATGACAGATCTACTTCTTCTTCTGGGAATAAAGCACAACCGATCCACTGCATTCCACCCACAAACCGATGGACAAACCGAGCGTATCAACCAAGAGCTTGAACAGTATCTCCGACTCTTCATCAGCGAACGACAGGATGATTGGGCAGAATGGCTTCCATTAGCAGTCTTCTCGTACAACGACAAGGTCCACTCTGCAACAGGCTACTCCCCATTCTTCCTCAACTCCGGACAACACCCTTGGAAAGGAAAAGAAGCCCGGACACGTGTAAAGTCGGAGCCTGCGCAACAGTTTGCCGAGCGAATGAAGCAAGTACACGAGGATGCCCGCTCCAGCCTCAAGGCAGCAGCTGAGAAAATGAAGGAGAACTACGACCGACATCGCCGAGATGCCATAGACTACAAACCTGGTGACAAGGTTTACCTCGAAGGAACCAACATCTCAATCACTCGTCCTTCTCGGAAACTCTCGGATAAACGTTATGGTCCATTCCCCATTGTCAAGAAGATCGGGCAATCTGCTTACCAACTCCAACTCCCTCCGAAATGGAAATCCATCCACCCTGTCTTTAACGAATCACTCCTAACTCCGTTCAAAAAGCCCGAAT